>PVIY010022678.1:0-40481 GCA_004026745.1 Myrmecophaga tridactyla | reverse complement strand
ATGCAGCTTTAAGACAGAATAAACTCATGAAGTATGTAACAACATGGATGGACCTTGAGAACATTATGCTGAGTGAGACTAGCCAAAAACTAAAGGACAAATACTGTATGGTCTCACTGATATGAACTGACATTAGTGAATAAACTTGGAATATGTCATTGGTAACAGAGACCATCAGGAGATAGAAATAGGGTAAGATATTGGGTAATTGGAGCTGAAGGGATACAGACTGTGAAACAGGACTGGATACAAGAACTCAGAAATGGACAGCACAATACTACCTAACTGTAATGTAATTATGTTAAAACACTGAATGAAGCTGCATGTGAGAATGATAGAGGGAAGAGGGCTGGGGGCATAAATGATATCACAAAGAAAGATAGATGATAAAGATCGAGATGGTATAATCTAGGAATGCCTAGAGTGTATAATAATAGTGAAATGTACAAGGTACAATTTTTAAAATGTTTTTGCATGAGGAAGAACAAAGGAATGTCATTACTGCAGGGTGCTGAAAATAGATGGTAATTAATATTTTAAAATGTCACCTTATGTGTGAGACTAAAGCAAAAAACGTTTATTTGTTACAAAATTTACATTTTGACTAGTGCATTTCCTACTATAACTTATGCAGATAAGTTTGACTGAACGTCATAAGTACTTGGAATCTCAGGTAGGACATGAAATTTTTTTGTTTTGTCCAGAGTGATGCCCCAATGAATCCCAGAGTGATTAGATCAGTGAGTGGAAAAGTATTTGCAAAGCCCCCTTCGGGGAATGGTGAGAACGGGGAGAAATTCAACTTCCTCAATTTGAATACTTGATATTCTCACAAGCAGTGTGGACAACCAAAGCTATAGGCTGAGCCCCCAGTCTTGGGGTTTGTTCATATGAAACTTAACCCCACAAAGGATAGGTCAAGTCTACTTAAAATCTAGGCTTAAAAGTCACCCCCCAAGGGAGGCTCTTTTGTTGCTCAGATATGGCCTCTCTCTCCAGCCAACACGACGAGCAGTCTCACCACCCTCCTCCTCTCTGCGTGGGACATGACTCCCAGGGGTGTGGACCTTCCTGGCAACGTGGGTCAGAGATCCTGGAATGAGCTGAGACTCAGCATCAAGGGACTGAGAAAAACCCTAGAATGAGCTGAGACTTAACATCAAGGGATTGAGAGAACCTTCTGGACCAAAAGGGGGAAGAGTGAAATGAGACAAAGTGTCAATGGCTGAGAGATTCCAAACAGAGTCGAGAGGTTATCCTGGAGGTTATTCTTATGCATTAAGTAGATATCACCTTGTTAGTCAAGATGTAGTGGAGAGGCTGGAGGGAACTACCTGAAAATGTAGAGCTGTGTTCCAGTAGCCATGTTTCTTGATGATGACTGAACAAGGATATAGCTTTCACAATGCGACTCTGTGATTGTGAAAACCTTGTGTCTGATGCTCCTTTTATCTACCATATCAACAGACGAGTAGAACATATGGAATAAAAATAAACAATAGGGGGAACAAAGGTTAAAATAAATTTAGTTTGAAATGCTAGTGATAAATGAAAGTGTGGGGTAAGGGGTATGGTATGTATAATCTTTTTTTTTCCTGTTATCTTTTTTTTTCTGTTGTCTTTTTATTTCTTTTTCTAAATCGAAGCAAATGTTCTAAGAAATGATGAATAGGCAACTATGTGATGATATTAAGAATTACTGACTATATATGTAGAGTGGAATGATATGTTAATATTTTTGTTTGTTAATTTTTTAATTAATAAATAAAAAATAAAATAAAATAAAAGAGTGGTTTGTAAACTGGATTAGGGGAGACGTGTCTCCACCCATTTGGGTGAGTCTTGATTGGTTTACTGGAGTCCTATAAAGAGGGAAACATTTTAGAAAATGGGAAATCTCTGGGAGAGCAGAGAATGACATAGCCATGAGAAGCAGTCTACCAGCCAACAAACTTTGGAGATGAAGAAGGAAAATGCCTCCCAGGGAGCTTCACGAAACAAGAAGCCAGGAGAGAAAGCTAGCAGATGATGCCGTGTTCTCCACGTGCCCTTCCGGCTGAGAGAGAAGCCCTGACTACGTTCGCCACGAGCCTTCTTACTTGAGAGAGAAATCCTGAACGTCATCAGCCTTCCTGAACCAAGGTATCTTTCTCTGGATGCCTTTGATTGGACATTTCTATACACTTCCTTTAATTGGAACATTTTCTTCTCCTTAGAACTGTAAACTAGCAACTTATTAAATTCCCCTTTTAAAAAGTCATTCCGTTTCTAGTATATTGCATTCCAGCAGCCAGCAAACTAGAACAGCACCATACTTTAAAATACTAAAAACAAAATAAAAAATATTTTCCTCTAAATGCCCCTCATGTAGCCCAAGTAATAAATACCTCTAAACAATCATAACTACTACTAGGATCTGTAAATGCCCCTCATGTAGCCCAAGTAATAAATACCTCTAAACAATCATAACTACTACTAGGATCTGTGAGACAAACATCAAGGTCATTGAAGTACTAGCTATAACCAAATTCAGTCTCTAACATTAATTAAACAAACAATTCACACGAAAGGATTAAAGATTGTCCTCCAAAGTCCTTCATTTAAACTTAACACTAGGGAAAAAAAAGACTCAAATTGTGGACATCATGCCAATTAAAAATACTGTAAGAACATAGACCACAAGGCATCTCAAAACTGTTGTTCATCTAATGCCTTTTTTCCAAAAAATTCATGCTACTTTTTGACTTCAACTCAACATTTTCCCTCCAATAAAATAATTATAAATACAAACAATGCTAACAGCTTGTTAAAATTAACAAAATGAATCAATAGCAAACCTAGGTGAAAATGAAAGGACACTAATTCTCAAAATAAAACATTTTACCAGCTAAGTGCTTTTCAACATATACTTGAAAAAGTATAGTTGATCTTCTAAATGCATGCTTAAAATCACAAGATCAAATCACATACCATGAACCGCAACTACCAGTCCTTCACATGGAAAGCTTAACATGCTGGTTCAAAAACTGTATTGCCAAAACAAACAAACAAACAAAAAACTGTTTACCAGATGTCACAGGAAAGTTTAGCCTCAAGACTGTCGTTCTTTATGGGTTGGAGTTCCAGACAATATTGACTTGCCATGATATCCATACATTCAAAATTTGGCATTTACATTAAAATAGTTGCAACATGGATGAACCTTGAAGACATCATGCTCAGCGGTAAGCCAGACACAAAAGGACAAATATTCTATGATTTCACATACATGAAATATTTAGGACATGCAAATTCATAAAGACAGAAAGTAGATTACAGGTTATAAGAGAGTGGTCAGGGAAGGAATTAACAGATAGGGAGTTAATTCTTAATGGGTACACAGTTTGTTTGGGGTAATGGAAAAGTTTAAAAAGATGGTGGTGATGAGAATGGAAATAAGGGCTTGTAATTCTTTATAGCTGAAGATAATACCTAGATACATCCCAGAATATGTTGGGCAGATAATTTAAAAAGCAATGGCAAAGTCCCTTGAGGGACAGGAGAAAAAAACATGGAAGCTTTACCACTGGGGAAACCCTGATACTACCTGAAATATTAGGGACTCCTAAGAGAGGAGGCCAAACCCTTGACCTTGAGGCTTGCTCTTGTGAAGCTTATCTCTGTAGCAAAGAACCTAAGCCTATCTATAGTTACGCTTAAGAGTTACTTCTAGAAAACCTCTTTCGTTGCTCAGGTATGGCTTCTCTCTCTCTCTCTCTAAGCCCAACTCTGCAAGTAAAATCATTACCTTCCCCACCTATGTGGGACATAATATCTAGGGGTAAAATTCTCCCTGGCAATGGGACTATGACTCCCAGAGATGAGCCTGGCCCTGGCACCGTGGGATGGACAATGTCTTTCTGACCAAATGGAGAGGAAAAAAATTAACAAAATAAGGTATCAGTGGCTAAGAGAGTTCAAATGGAGCTGAGAGGCTATTCTTACGCAAGCTTTACCTACATATTGCTAACTGCTGTGGTTTGCCAACCCCCAACTAAAACCATTCCTGTTAACCCTAAAGAATACATAGGGTGCCATCTGAGATCCTGCATGTTTCACACACTAATATTACTTTTCAGAAACCTAAAACCTCCAAATGGGTTCCTAGGCCAGATAAGTCCTGAAACCCAGAGGGGCCAGCCTCTGCAAGAACATCAACTAGTTCCATTCCCCATTCCATATTATTGGCACCCTTTTCCAACATGAAAAAAAAAGTTAGAATGGGCAGAGCCCAAATACCCCTAAAGATTGAGAGAAAGATCAAGGGAGGAGGAAGAGTTACAATAGAGAAGACAGATTTTAACAAATGAGCATGACTGCTGAATTATTACATTGATATTTCTTTTACTCTCCAGTGTCTTGGAGCAGTTAAAAAGAAAAACCTAAAATTGTGGAACAGTAACCCAAAACAAACTCTGAAATCTGTTCTATATCTACTTGTTACAATGTACTTTGAATACTTTTTTCTATATATGTTGTATTTCACAATAAAAGGTATTTTTAAAAAAAGATGGTGATGGCAGCACACATTGTGAACATAATATCAATTCACTGTATATTAGAAAGTGGTTAAAATGGTAAACTTATGTTGTACATATATTAACACACACACACACACACACATAAACTGAATGGTTCCAGGACTCTCAAAGCCAACCTACAATCATTTACAACACCAGCCACAACCACCTACTTCTTCCACTTCCGGGTCGGTCAATAACAGGTTCCCGCCTGGCAGCTTTAACTACTTCCTCAGTGTTACTCATTCACATCCAGTAAAGCCAAAGGAAAGAGAACTATCAAGCCTGCTCACAGTATTATAAATACAGGTGCTTATCTATGTTTTAATAAATACGCTATAAAATAATCTACTTTTCAGATAAAGGGGCTCTTATATATTTTTTTAATTTTTTAAAAAATATATATTTTAATTGAAAAACCTTCACACACATACATTCAACAGTACAATCAGTGGCTCCAATACCATCACATAGTTGTATATTCATCACCATGATCATTTTTTAGAACATTTGTACCACTCCAGAAAGAGAAATAAAAAAGAATTTAAAAATTCATACATGCCATACCCCTTACACCACCCTCTCACTGACCACTAGTATTTCCATCTACCCAATTTATTTTACCCCTTATCCCTCCTATTATTTATTTTTTGTCCATATTCTTTTACTCATCTGTCCATACCCTGGATAAAAGGAACATCACACACAAGGTTTTCACAATCACAGTCACATTGTAAAAATGTATCTTTACACAATCATCTTCAAGAATCAAGCGTGGAACACAGCTCAGCTCAGCGGTTTCAGGTACTCTCCTCCGGCCACTCCTAAAGAATGGGAGAAGGACCAAGGGAGGAGGAAGAGCTACAATAGAGAAGACAGATTTTAACAAATGAGCATGACTGCTGAATCATTATGTTGATATTTCTAAATTATTAAATTACTAAAAAGGTATATCTACATAATGCTAAGAACAATCTCCAGGATAACCTCCAGACTCTGTTTGAAATCTTTCAGCACTGAGTCGTTATTTTGCTCGTTTTGTTCTTCCCCCTTTTGGTCAAGGCTTTCTCAATCCCTTGATAAAGGCACTCTTTTTAATTGTTCATATACTATTTTTTTTTCTTTCACTAAGACTAGTTAGGGAAAAGATTTGGTCTGTATCACTGACTAGAAATTTGATGCCTTTATAGCATATGTGAGAAACAAGATCAAAGGATGGAAAACAGAATGGAATGCTATGGAAGTAACACTACTGGAATTCCTGGGTAAAGAGTGTATACTGAATAAAATGGCTTTAAAACTAGAGTAAAAGGACAGTTTTGATTTTTTTAAAGGCACAACTCACAAGCCAAGAAGACAAAATTAGAGAGGTACTGGAGAGAAGCAGAAGAAATACTGGTTGAAAGCTAATTTAGTAACCACTTCAATCCCTAAGACGACTCTTAGGAAGAGACTCTTCTCTTACCCCTTCCCCAGCAGATGACAAGAGACTAACAAGGAAGATCTCAGCCCTGGGAGAGTGCACAGTTGTGGACAGGAATGCTACAATGAAAATAGAGGGGTGTATGAACTGCATAAAGAATGCTGCCACCCACCCACACCCAGCTGCCCACCCCAGCCATCCCCAGCTGATTCCCAAATTTCCAGCTGGCAAGCAAGATGTTTACTCCCCAGGCTGAAGACTCAAAGTGTCTTCTGAGTTATCTGACTGAAAAAAGGCCTGGGTTTTGGATGCCAAGTTGGAATTGGTAGCAGCTGTGGTGGCACAGAGGCCAGGAAGGAAAGGGCAGGTTGGGCGAGCAGATTGACTAGCCCACCAAACAGCTAACAATAACAACGAGCTAACAACTTATCGCTTACATATCTAATCAACCGCCTACCAAGTTAATCCAAGCTCCCCCATCGTCATCTCAGCTAGTCCCCAGCCTGCTGCTTGCCCAGCCATGATGGAAGCCCCAGAAGGAGCACTGGCATCATTTCCTTCGATTCGTGGTATTTGAAGGTGGCTGCACAATCAGCACTGAAAGTTGTGCTAAAGCACCACGAAGATGTCTCTAAATGGGCACTTTACTAATATGCTAAAGAACAAACAGCCGATGCCAGCGTATATTAGGGCTTTGATGCAGCAACAACAGCAGCTGGCCAGTGCCAGAAACAGAAGACCAGCCCAGCAGATGGAGAATAGACAGACCTCTGTCCAGGCAGCTTTAAAACTTAAGCAGAAGAGCTTAAAGCAGCATCTGGGTAAGAGTAACAACCAGACATGGGTAGGCTGACCCACAGGGACCCTGGCCAAGAGAGCAATCGAAGGACACCAGGCAGCTTTAAAATTTAAGCAGAAGAGCTTAAAGCAGCATCTGGGTAAGAGTAACAACCAGGGCGGGCCATAGTGGCTCAGCAGGCAGGAATGCTTGCCTGCAATGCCAGAGGACCCAGGTTCGATTCCCGGTGCCTGCCCATGTAAAAAAAAAAAGAGTAACAACCAGACACGGGTAGGCTGACCCACAGGGACCCTGGCCAGGAGAGCAATCGAAGGACACGGCTTGCCCATAACCCAGAGAGGCTTGCCCAGAGGAGGACTACATGGGGGACATGCCACAAGAACTCCACCTAGGGGCAGGATGTCACTCCGATGTCAAAACCTGCTCTGAGGTGTCAAGCCGTAGCTCCCCGAATGCACTTAAGAAGTGGTGGTGTTCAAGGTTTGAATACATTCAATATATTCTGTCAGTTGTTCCAGATTCAGTGGAATCTTGTATTTCTGGTTCATTATAACAAGAAATCATTCTCTTAAATCCAAAAACAAAAAAGTCCTGAAAATACTGACATAGAGAACTTCCCAAGCAAAGAGCTCAATTAGTCATTCTACTGTAAAGTACACACCCAGTGGGCTCCAACCTTGAAGAGAACTTCCAATCAACTGCATCTTAATCCAATTTTAATAACAAAAAAAGCTCTTTATTTTAAAATATCTCAAACTTGCAGAACAAATGGAAGAGCAGTAAAAGAAACTCCTCTGTCCAGTCTTCACCTAGATTCACCAATTGAATCTGTGCCACTTTTGCTTCACCACTCCCTCCCTATATATTCTCCCTTCCCAAACATTTTAGAGTTACTATAGACATTGCGTCCCTTTACCCTTAATTAGTTCACTGTCTAGTCCCTAAGAACAAGGACATCCTCTTACACAAGCACAGTGCACAAAACAAAATTAGGAATTTAATATTTAATATAACAACTGTCAAATATGGACTACACAGTTCATATTCCAATTCCGCCAACTGCCCTATAAAAGTCTTTTGTGGTAATTCTCCTTCCCTTTAATCCAGAATCACATATTGCCATCTACTGTCCTAACTCTTTAATTTCCTTGAATTTTTAGCGTTTCTTCATTATTCATTACAGTGGCATCTCTGAAGAATAAAGGCCAGCTAGTCTGTATACTATCCTTAAATTGGTATTTGTCAGTTATCTCCCTGTGATCAAAATTCAGGTAATCCACTTCTGGCAGGAATACTACATACCAAGTCTGTTTTTCCCAGTGCATCATATAAGGAGACAGATTCATGTCATTTTTGTCTCAATTATTGGTGGTGATTTTGATCACTTGATTATACCCACCAATTTTCTCTAATGTAGTGACCATTTTTCCCTTAGTAATTAATTAGTAAGTAATATGTGGGAAGGAGAGCATGTTCTTCTTAAATCATTCTCCCAATAGTTTTAGCATCCCTTGATGATCCTTGTTTAAATCAATTGTTACTGATGATTATAAAATGATGGGTTTTTGGTAGCTCTACTATTTCTGCTGCATTTATTAGTTTACATTCTAATTTTAGTGAGATATTTCCCCCTTTCCCCACTCACTCTTTCTTTCTTAATTCATTAGAAGTACGGACTCACACATTCTTATTTTTATTCATTAATGTCATTATCCATTCTGATATTCACATCGTCAAACTGTCCCAAATTTGTCCACTAGACGCCTTTTCAAGCAGGCTCTGGAGTTCTGATATTATTTGAGCACTTCCTTATTTTCTGGCACAAAACACATTTCAGATTCATCTAGTACATGCTCAGATTCAGCTTTCAAATCAGCCATTTCTTCAAGGAGCCTGGGGTTCCCTTCACTGGAGAGAATATTATTTAGAAATTAAGATTCTGAGCACCAAGTATGTTCATAGCTCTTAAGTGTCACTTCTTCTAAGCCCTATAAAGTGAACAAAGTTGGGAAGGAATGGCAATTTCATTCTACTCTATGCCTCTCTCTATGTGTATCTGCATCCCTGACTTTTAAATATTAGCAAGACCAAGCATTTCTAGACAACAGGGTATTACCGACAACAAAAAATAAACATGTAATAATACAAGTATGCTCTTCAGACCTATGGAGGTAAATAGCATTTTTTAAAAACTGACTAAAAGAATTTAAAATTTTATAGTTGCCTTCAGGAAAGGGGAAAAACAGGGTAGGGTGGCTAGAGTCTGTTTCATCTTACCCAACCTCCTAGAACTAACTAGTTGACTCTAAACTATGGATGTGTAAAACTTTGATTTAAAAAACTAAAATTTAAAAATAAATCATATTTTTTAACAGAACGCTGGACTGGAAAGGGAGCATTAAATGCTGAGGACAGAGAGTTGTAATACAAGCTACTCATCAGCTATGTGATCTAAGGCAAGTCATTTAACCTGAGTTTTCATTTCTTATCTATATAAAGATTTGGGCTAACCTAACTCTGATTTTATTCCTACTTCAATAATTTATGAGTCTACTCTAATAATAAGGTAATCAAAGCTTTATATATGGTGCCAGTGGCTACAGACACTGGCAAAATTAAATTACAGAAAGAATCAAGCAAAGTGTGGTAAAAGAACAGAATAGGAGAGATGACAAAATAAAAATCTGTTTTAAGCCTGTGTGGACCTAGAAGGATGTCGATGGTGAAATAAGTTAGAAAAGCATTGTTTAGGGAATGAAGACAATGGGGTTCCTAATCCTGGCCTGGAAAGAATTTAAATGAAAATATGCAAACTATGACATAAGCAAAGAGGCTCATTAAGCCTGAAAGAGATGCTTATTTTGAAAGTTAAACACATACAGGTAATGGTGGAATCCATGAAGATGAGAAGAGGCAATTCCTAAATGATACACAAGTTGAAAAGGGTAATACTTCCCAGAAATATTTAATTTTCTAGGAAGCCATAGTTTTAAAACTATAATTTAAAGAAGACACCGAGAAAAGGACGTGGCTAGAATAAGGACTATTCAAAGGCAATGGGAGCCATAGCACTGTCATGAAAGCCGAAGGAGGACAAAACCCAGTATCAAAGGTAGCTAGATGGGTGGTATCAGATTATTCTCTCAGAAGAACTGGATCCAGAGGTGCATGTGTACACACACACACACCTGCAAAGGATTCAGGACTATTTTAAAAATGCTTTTATTTTATATTTATTTTTTGTAATCATTCCTTCAGGAGACACATCGTCATCAATAGCCATACAACCTAACCCTATCAAAAATGTCTCCTCTTTTCATTACTGTTGAGGACAATGAAGAAAAAGCAAGTACAACATAATTTTAAAGTATCATTCAAGAACGAGGAATGGTCTAGCCTAAAAAACAAAAGAAAGGATTCTCAACTAAACAGCATTTATAGTTCACCTGCTTAGTCACAAAATTTGAGAACAGGGAGGAACCTTATAGAAAAAGGAACGAACAAATCCACCCTTAAAACCCTATGGCTGACACAATACAAGTATTTTTCAATCCTACTAGGTAGGTATTTTCCCTATTTTACAGTTGAAGGTAACAAAAAAGGTCCTACACCCAGATCACTCTGACATTAAAAGTGAATTTACTGAAGGGGTGAGAGGTGGGACTCACCTGAGGGGGAAAAAGGCAGTAATAATCTTTTCCCTACACTAGCATATGATTTTTTTTTAACTTTTTTATTGTATAGTATAACATATATAGAAAGCAAAGAAATAAAAAAGCAATAGTTTTCAAATCACTGATCAACAAGAAGTTACAGGACAGATTCCAGAGTTTGTCATGGGCTACCCATACAATCCTCTCATATTTTTCCTTCTAGCTGCTCCAAAATATAGGCAGATAGAAGGAATAAATATTTTTTTATCACCACAAGACTTTTTTCTTTCTTTTTTTATGAAAAATAACATATATTCAAAAAAAGCAACAAACTTCAAAGCACAGCACCCCACAATTAGTTGTAGAACATATTTCAGAGTTTGACATAGGTTACAATTCTATAATTTTAGGTTTTTACTTCTAGCTGCTCTAAGATACTGGAGACTAAAAGATATTATCAATTTGATGATTCAACAATCACAGTCATTTGTTAAATCCTATCTTCTCTGTATAACTCCACCATCACCGTTGATCTTTCCATCCCTCTCTTTAGGGGTGTTGTAGGCTACGGCCATGCTAACTTTTTCATGGTGGAAGGGTCTGTCACTAATATGGGGTAGGAAGATGAAACTATCTGATGTTCTAGAGAGACTGGGCCCTCTAGGTTACAGGACTTATCTCATCCAAGGACCCATCTGGAGGTTATAGGTTCCTCGAAAGTTACACTAGTGCATGGAATCCTTGTGGAATCTTATTTATTGGCCTAGGTGTTCTTTAGGATCGGCTGGAATGGTCCTGGTTGGGGATTGGCAGGTTATGACATCTAGCAGGGTCTACCTGAAGCTTGCATAAGAGCAACCTCCAGCGTAGCCTCTCGACTCTATTTGAATTTTCTCTGCCACTGATACTTTATTAGTTACACTTCTTTCCCCCCTTTTGGTCAGGATGGCATTGTATAAACCATGGTACCAGGGCCAGACTCATCCCTGGGAGTCATCTCCCATGCCGCCAGAGAGACTCTCACCCCTGTATGCCATGTCCCACATTGGGGGGCGGGGGGGGCGGGCAATGATTTCATTTGCAGAGTTGAACTTAGAGAGAGTGAGGCCACATCTAAGCAACAAAAGAGGTCCTCCAGAAGTAACTCTCAGGCATACCTATAGGTAGGCTAAGCTTCTCCACTACCTACATAAGTTTCACAAGAATAAGCCTCAAGATCAAGGGCATGGCCTATTAATTTGGGTGTCCCTAAAGTTTGGCATAGTATTAGAGGACTCCCTGATGGTAAGGTTTAATAGTTCCATATTTTTCCCCCATCCTTCAGGGGACTTTGCCAACACTTTTTGCTTATCTGTTAGTACATTCTAGGATGTATGCAGGCGTTACATTAGGCTATACAGGATTAAAGGACCTCTTTCTTATTCTGGGCTGTGTTTCAGTTGTTCAAATGAACTATAGAGATAGGTTGAATTAGATTTTGTGCTACAGAAAATTTTGGTTCCAGACCAAATAAGGCTTTCTTCCTTTGGTCTCAAAGAGTATGAATGGTTCTAAAATATAGACATTGTATTTCTTACCCTTGTGCTCTGAATTATTTTAACCCCAACCTGACCAGCTTCATTCTTATCTCTAAATATCAGGATATATACATTTAAATATTTATGCTTATTTATTTATTTATAAAACAGCCTCTCGAAATCCAGAAATAATAATTACTACTCCAGACTAAATGTGTCTGCTATAAAAGCTTACACTCTAGGCCCGTTTTCTTGTAAGCATTTTCTAAAGGAGACCATACCACTATTGTTCTTTTGTTTATGGTTTATTTTGCCTCATCAAATGTCCCACACATTCATTTATATCGTTGCTTCCCTCATGACTTCAGCCCTTTTTTGCAGCAGGATAACATTTGTTCATAAGCATGTGCTATCATTCGCCATTCTACTTCTCAGTCAGTGAGAAGTTTACACAAGTTTACTTACATAAAAAAATCATGCAGAAAACAGAGTTCTCATATACCCTCTTCACAGTTTTCCCTATTAACACTTTGTCATGAATTTTTAATATAAATACCATAATATTCCTCACCAACATAAATTCTTAAGAGGAATCCACAGCTATCACATAACATACAATAAAGTATTTTCTCCTATCACACAAAAACAAACTAAAAAGCACTCTTAATTGGAGACAGATGATACCCAAAACCACACAAAAGTAGCCTCTCATTCTTACAAATATCAGGAATTTCTAAAATAAGGCATCTTTAACATGGATCGCAAAGGTGGCATTGGTGCAAGGATCCACATACATGTCCTACAGAACATTCCATCTAAAGAGTGGGAAGATACCTCATCTTTATTCAGTCAGGGACCACTTTTTACCATTTCCCTCAAGACCTAGCATACTGTGAATCAAAAAATCATGAACATAGTGCTCTTTTACACACGTCCTACGTGAATCAACAAAAACGAGTACACAGACACTGGTACGTGGGAGAAGCAACCTAGAGAAATAGCATAAACCTGGATGTTGTAAGAGGCATATTCCAACAACAACAAAAATTGTTAAGTCTATCAGCTAATTTCAAAACATCAATCATTTCAATACAAGCCAAGGCAAGAACACCAAGATTTATAAAACATTAACCAAACATCACCATTCCAGTGAGAAAGGGGGAAAATTCAACTTCCCCAAGTGGAGAATTCTTGCTATTCTCACAAGCAGTGGGGAAAACCAAAGCAATAGGCTGAGCCCCCAGTCTTGGGGTTTGTTCATATGAAACTTAACCCCACAAAGGATAAGGTAAGCCTACCTAAAATTAGGCCTTAGAGTCACCCCCCAAGAGAACCTCGTTGCTCAGATGTGGCCTCTCTCTCCCCCAGCCAACACAACGAGCAAACTCACCGCCTTCCCCCTTTCTACATGGGACATGACTCCCGAGGGGGCGGGGGTGGACCTTCCTGACAGCGTGGGACAGAAATCCTAGAATGAGCTGGAACTCAGCATCAAGGGATTCCAAAATCTTCTTGGAAGAGCGAAATGAGACAAAATAAAGTGTCAATGGCTGAGAGATTCGAGAGTCGAGAGGTTATCCTGGAGGTTATTCTTATGCATTAAATAGATATCACCTTGTTAGTTAAGATGTAATGGAGAGGCTGGAAGGAACTGCCTAAAAACGTAGAGCTGTGTTCCAGTAGCCATGTTTCTTGAAGATAATTATATAATGATATAGCTTTTGCAATGTGACAGTGTGACTGTGAAAACTTTGTGTCTGATGCTCCTTTTATCTACCTCATCAACAGACGAGTAAAACATATGGAATAAAAATAAATAACAGGTGGAACAAATGTTAAATTTAGTAGATTGAAATGCTAGTGATCAATGAAAGGGAGGGGTAAGGGGTATGGTATGTTACGAATTTTTTTCTGTTTTCTTTTTATTCCTTTTTCATTTCATTTGTATCTGAATTGATACAAATGTTCTAAGAAATTATCATGATGATGAATATACAACTATCTGATGATATTGTGAATCAATGATTATATATGTGGAATGGAATGATTGTATGTTAAGAACGTTTGTGTTTGTTTGTTGCTATATTTTTAAAAAATTAATAAGATAAAAATGACTAGAAAAAAAAAATGCACCATCCCTCAGGTCTCCTGGACTGATGAGAAGCCTTTGGCTTCTGGAGCCATGAACTGGATTCAGATCCCCTCTGTGCCACTAGCTGGTTGAAGGATTCTAGACCTACATACAGCTGGATACTAGGCAGCCAGTAAAAAGAATGAGAAAGGATCTATACAAACTCACTTGGAAAAATGTCCAAAATATATTCTTTAAGAGTAAATGACGGGCGGCTGCCGTGGCTCAGCAGGCAGAGCTCCGACCTGCCGTGCTGGAGGTCTGGAGTTCGATCCCTGGTGCCTCCTGCCCATATGCAAAATAAAAAAAATAAAAAAAAAGAGTAAATGGCATATTCCTTTGTAGTTTTTAGTGTATCAGAATAGCCAGAAGGAAACTGTGTTCCAGTAGCCTTGATTCTTAAAGACGATTGTATAACTGTAGAGCTTTTACAGCGTAACCATGTGATTGTGAAAACCTTGTGGATGACACTCCGTTTATTCTGTGTATGCACAGATAAGCAAACATATAAGAACAAAAAATAAATAATGGGGAGGGGGAGAGGGGAATGGCATGTTTTGGATATTCATTTTTATTTTTATTCTTATATGTATTCTTTTGGAGTAATCAAAATGTTCAAAAATTGATTTTCGTGATGAATGCACAACTATGTGATAATACTGTGAACCACTGATTACACAGTTTGGATGTTTATATGATATGTGACTATATTTCAATAAAATTGCATTAAAAAAAGAAGAAGAAATCACCATTCCAAGAATCCCAAACAGCTAATGTTAAAAATATAAAACATCCCAGATGAATTCATACTACTACATTTGTAAAGCAATTATTATGTATATGAAGCACTCTGAGTAAAAACTTTGGCACATGATTGGATTACATCACCGTCTGACCACGTACCCCAATGCATACTCAAATCACTGCAGTCATGCATGAAGTCAAACCAATCTAAGTCGTTGTTAAAATGGAGCCAAGTCATGAACTAGTAAATTGGCACCCAAGCAAAGCCCAGAGAACCAACTCTGCCTCTCTGTTTAATAACAATATGTACAGAGGCAGAGCAGTGGACTGAAGGGCTATTCAGTCCCATTCGACTCAGTCAAGGTACAGCCAAGCTTAATTTGATATAAAAGCTAAAACTTCTACCACCCAGGGAGCAACAGCAAGACACCAACACTTCTTGTATATAATCTTGGTAACCTAAGTGATTAAAACTTCAGATAAAAATAGAGTTTGAAAAACAATCATGCTGAGCATACACCAGGAAGTTGAATAAGTGTGTTCACTGAAAGAAAACTCAACCCCAACCACAGAACTAAAAGACAACAAAAAAAACTTCATGTAGGTTCTTGACGACTACAATATTCTAAGAAATGGATGAACATGAACTGAGAAAAGGCCTGAGGCACAACCAGTTAGAGCAATGTCAAAATCCCCAAAAGTACTTTTTACCCTCCTAGATCTGAACATAAACCTTCTAATTTCTGGTAGGCAATTCCAATAATATTTACTTGCCTAAGCCTCCATCACTACTGCTTTTAAAGTTCTCAAAGACAAAGAAAGTGGCTTTTAGATAAGATTAAAGAACTAAATTTTAAACTTTGTTTTATTTTGACTAATTTAAATTTAAATAGCCACACAGCTAGATCATCGTAACATAAAATTCTATAGGACAGTGCTGCTCTGACTCACTTTAGGACTAAGCACAGAATAACCGTGTAAGGTCTAGACTTTTAGATGAATCACTTCACATCTCTAGGCCTCAGGCTTCACAATCAAAGGATGTAAAACGAGTTAAATAAAGTAAGGTTGTCTCCATGATTCCAAATATACAGGATACAGATTAACAGTTTTCATTAGAAAAGCTGCAGCATAATTAAAGCCACACTTCTCTCAAAATGTTGGCAGGCACCTTGACATGATGACACAAGGCTTTCATATGACATCTCCATATCACCAAACTTAATTAAGAAGACTAAGAGAGGGCTGGTTCAGTTCTATGAACCTCTGGATTTCTTTGGGCAAGTCACCTCAATTCTCTGTGCTTGTTCTCTTATTTGAAAAAGATAGGTTCAGACGAGATGATTACTGAAGACTCTTCAAATCCTAAAATTCTTCATTTCTAGGATCTAAGAAGTGAAGAAAAATAAAATGCCTACAGACAAAACCAGGACAGTCAAAGAAAAGAAAAAAAATTGAGGAACACCACAGTCTCAAACTAAGTAAATTTAAACAAGCTCTTGAAGTCCCAATGAAACAGAATATGAAATTGCACCCTGTGCCAGTGTGAAAAGATGTACCTAGAAAAGCCATGTTTTAATCCTAATCCCATTTTATAAAGGTAGTCATTTCTTCTAATTCCTATTCAACACTGCATGTTTGAAACTGTAATTGGCTCATCTCTCTAGAGATATGACTCAATCAAGAGTGGCTGTTAAACTGGATTAAGTAGAAATGTGTCTCCACCCATTCCAGGTGGGTCTTGATTAGCTTACTGGAATCCTATAAAAGAGGAAATATTTTGGAGAAAGCTGGAGGCTCAGAGAGAGCAGAAAAGAATGACAGAGCCACAAGAAAGCCACAACACAGAATGCTGCAGAACCATAAAGCAGAGAGTCCATCAGCCAGCGACTTCTGGAGATGAAGAAGGAAAATGCCTCCAGGGGAGCTGGAGAGGAAGGGAGCAGATGACGCCTTGTTCACCATGTACCCTTCCAGCTGAGAGAGAAACCCTGACCATGTTCGCCATGTGCCTTCTCACTAGAGAGAGAAACCCTGAACTTTATCCATGTGCCTTCTTGAATTATCATTCCCTGGATGTCTTAGATTGGACATTTCTGTAGACTTGCTTTAATTGGGACATTTCCATGACCTAAAAACTGTTAACTTGCAATTTATCAAATTCCCCTTTTAAAAGCCATTCCGTTTCTGGTGTATTGCATTTCCGTAAGCTAGGAAACTAGAAAACGTCCTATCAATGCCCTCCGCAGGGAGGGTGCTGTGTCTATGCAGGTATGCTTAGTTTTTCATCCATAGGTAAACAAGATGCTAGCTCTAAAGACACCAAACTGTTTAACCTAGGTGGCAGCAGAACATAGCTTACATGCTCAGTACTTTCCCTTTCATCTACAAAGAATGACCAGAAAAAGTCTTCCTCCCATATCAGACAGTTACAGTATAACCCCACTGCGACCTTCTCTATGCTTGTCTTCCTGATGACTCAGACCACGTAGAACTCAGTGCTCCCTTGAGAGGAGCCATGGCTGTCCTGAAGCACAATAAGGAACTGGATTTTTAATTAATCCAAGTATCATGTAACAGATGCCATACCCACCGTTTTCCAAGGCATACAACCCAATACATACATAAACCAGAACAAAGCCATTGAAAAGAATCCTGACAGGATCTGAAGAACAGAATATATATTAATAACTTATGTAAAACGTGTTAAAAGGCAGATGATCAAGGAAGTTTAACACAGCTCTTCAAAGACACATTTCCACATAGTACTTCCCATGGCCTATACCAGATCCACTGACATATTTCTCAATCTTCAAAAGCAAAAAAAAAAAAAAAATTACTCTCAAAAGTTTGACTTATAGCATAAGAGAAATAAATAAGAATGAACCCTACTGTTTGTTTTTTTTTAAATATAAAGTTTTACCTTGTACAGAATTTTCCTTTGCATTACAGTTGATTTAACCAGGCCACCTCTGTTGGATTATTTGAAAATGCCAGAGTTTCTAGTACAAGGACTGTTGGATCAAAGCATATGCACTTTTATGCATATGGCCAAGAGCATCCCACGGAGGCTGCACCTCATTGCATTTGCAGCACCAATGTATGAAAACCTGTTGCCCCCACTCTCGCCAATATCACCTTTGCTTTCCATTTTGAGTGAGGCTGAGCATTGCTTGTACATTTAAGAACCATTTATACTTTGCTCTTCTGCAAACTGTCTGTTAAGGTCATTTGTCCATTTTCCCACTGGGTTGGTCTTCTCAAGCGGTTCTTAAAAAGTCAGAAAATGAGCCCTCTGTCTGGCAGCTTCCCTCTTCAACCCACTCCAATCTGGTGTCTATCAGTACCACTCCACCGAAGCTGCATGCCCAAATCACTAATGACTTCCAGATGGAACTAAATCCAACTACCCTGCCTCTCAGCAGCACTCAACACACCTGAGCAGTAGGCCCTCCTTACAACATCCTCCTCACTTGGCTTTTCTGATATCACACACTGTTCATTTATCTCACTGGCCACTGAGTGTCCTGTGCTGGTCCCTCTTCTATGCAAGGGCTAGTGTAGGGGCTCCCATAGGATTCAGGTTGTGGACACTCTCCCTAGGACTTGTTCGCTAGCTGACCACATCCACTGAGATGGAAATTCAGGTTTGTTTTATTCACTCTGTCTGCTAAGCAACTGAAACAAAGCCAAGGAGAGCTTTGTTTTGTTGAATAAATGAAGCCATTTCTATGGAATTTTAAAAATACCTGAGACTCAAACAACACAAGTAAGACTGTCTCTGCACTTCAAATACAGGTACTCAACTATTTTATACAACAATTCACCCTTGGATGTCTCTCAAACACATCAATTTTAATATCTCCAAAAGGGATTTTTGCTCTCCATCTCACGTGAGTCAAATGAACACACCTCTTCCTCACAAAGGTTTCCCTATAACTCTAAAAGGCACTAACTATTCCAGTCGTAAAAAAAAAAACAGGAGCCTGGATAACTGGCCCTGGTCCTCTTCTTCACAATCCAATTCCCTAAAGTTCTATCAACTCTACTTTCTTAGTGTCCCCCAAAGACAACACTTCTTCCATCTTCTTCTGCCACCACCTGGAGAACCTGAAACAGCTTCCTCACTTATGTCCGTGGCCCCGCTCTAGCCCTCTGCCAGCCACTGGTTCCTTGGATTCTCGGTCAGTGTCTCCTGCTAAGGCAACGAGAACAACGGTAGCAATGATAAAGATGGTAACAGTTCAGACAGCTATTATTCTGTGTGCTGGCTCTATGCTATCCACTGCAGAAGGCACAAAAGGCAAGGCTTTTTTAAGGTACTTTAAATGTTCAAACTGAGACATGTTGTGAGTGTAAAATACAAGTGAAAATGTCTCGCTAATAATTTTTTATATTGATTAGATGTTGAAATGATACTATTTTGGACATTTTGTGTTAAATAAATATATTACGATTAATTTCAACTTTCTTTTTCCTTTTTTCATGTGACTACTAGAAAATATAAATATGTGGCTTGCACTGCATCTCTACTGGACAGCACTATGCAAAACACTGTCCTGGACACTTTGCTGAGGATCCTAGCACCATGTCCATCTTCCTCAAACAAGTTATTACCAAAGCACGGAAAGGACCGGACCTGGCACAGGCACCCAGACATCTGTTGAATGGTTAATGGCCAAAACCATGTATCATTTATGTACATTCACTTCAAAACATCAAAAATCTAATTCTTAATATAGAACGACACTTTAAAAATACAACTGGTATTAAGTGAACAACTTTTTAAGTTGAAACTTTAGACATCCATACATTTAAAAAAATAATTTGTCTGCTTCTCTAATATTCATGCTAGTCACTTCACATATTTTTCTAATTTTTCATCACTGAAGTTTCTCTTAGAAAGAAAAAAACTAGAAATTCAAGGTGGTCTGAAAAGAACGAGTTATGAGTCCTCAACCCTTAAAACATGAAGAAAAGGAAAGTTAATGGATAGCAAAAGGAGAAAAAACAAGTAGACAATAAACATGGAAAATCTAACTAAGATGAGTTGGATCATCTGCTAACATGCTCTGTGACACTGTGAAGTAGCACAGAGGGTGTGGTAAACTAAAGACATAAGACTTCCAGTCATTGGCTTGCCACTCTACAGAAACGACAGAAGATGCAGTCTCAAAAGACCTTGCAAACACAGAACGGTAGGTGATGGAGTACGGGCATTCCACAGTGAGCTGCATTACAATTCCAGTCTGAATAAATGTCCATGGGATTGAGGTTGGAAATACTTAAAACAAAAAAATGATGTGGGTCCACATTCAATCTCCAGAGACAGACCAGGAACCAAAGAAGCAATACCAGTTTAAGATGAAAGTAAGAATGCAACAAAGTCTATTTTTTAAAAAAAGTCCTCAAGAACCAACAGTCACCATACAGCCTGACACTGTGAAGAACTCCAGAGGACAAACCAGCCAGATCACTCACAAGTACATACATGGTGCAGGAGGGAGGAAAAGATGAATGGGAACCTGCAGATTTAAAAATGGAAGACCTTATTTGGATCCTGATTTACCAAAATTAGAAAACTCTAAAAAAAAAAAGTTATATTTGAGACAACTGGAAATTTCAACTCTGACAAGGTGTCAGATAATATTAAGCAATTATTTTATTGTTCTTCTTTCAGATTTGATAGTTTTGTGGTTAAGTGATGGTTAAAAAAACTTCTTTATCTATTAAAGATATTGCCAAATTTCTAGAATAATATGTTTGGGATTTCCTTCAAAGTAATATGAGAAGGGGTAACCATAAAGGAACAAAACTGAAACCAGCTCCAGCAAAGACCCAAGTGAAAAGGAAATGAGGTCTCCCACTAATCCCCAGCACTATTTGCTAAGCATATGAATACACCACCTTAGAAAGGGTCTTCAAACCCTAGGCTAACCTTCAGAAGATGGCAAAGCCTTGGCTCACATCCAAACCAGAGCCACCCAACAAGCCACCCTGAATTCCTGACCCACAGAAATTGAGTGATAATGATTACTGTTGCTTAAAGTTTGGGGGTAATGTGTTATGCAGCAATAAATAACACAATAAGAAAAACAGATAATCCAATAGAAACATTAACAAAAGACTTCAATATATCCACAAAAATTAAAAAAAGGTATTGAGGTTTCCCATAGTGAAAATGGCCTCTTCTCAGGAAACAAAATGGCTCAGATCTGCTTGCCCAACCTCCCACATCCTGGTTCCTTGTTTAAGTCCCAAGAAGCACAAGCTAAGTTTCGCATTCCTCTAGGCCAGTCCATTTCCCCCAATCTAGGTCCACAAGGGGGCTGTAACTGTGACCTCGGACATTCCTAAGGAAGAGTCGTGTCTCTTCCTAATTGGATTAGCTTTCATGCTCAAGACTGTAAGCCCACAACTCCCAGCCAATGGGGGACAGGTGAGCAAGGGGAGGGGGCAGTTGCGTCAGGGGCCCTATATAATCTTTGTTACTGTGCAGAGCCGGTGCACTCACCTGCATCCACTTATCTGGTGGGTGCCCTTTCTCATGAGAAAGAAAGAAAACAGTGGCTGTCTTTGATTTAGCCTCTTGTCTTTAGAAATAATCTTTTGGGTAGGCAATTGTCGCCCCACTCAGCTGGGGGCTCATCCAGAATCCGGGAACCCGGGAGAGATCTTCAAACTCTCTCTTCAATCGGCAGGACGTCCCACCAGAGTCTTACGGTGGCCCTCAGCACGGGAATGCTCGGAGGCCTCTCCTCACTGTCGAACCCAAAGGAAGCAGAGGTTGAAACAGACGCAGAAAAGGTCCAGACCATAAAATTAGAGGACTGAGACGAGAGGCGTCACGTAAATCTGTGCACAGACCCAGGTAAGGGACTTTGTGTCTGGGGCCTGGGTGACTTGGATGAAGGGGGGGGGGGGCTTGATTCCAAAAGATCCCTTTGAGTCTGCAAGGCTGAGTACTACAAGACACCTTGGACAAGATACAGGGTGGGAAGTAGGAGTCAAGGGCTGGTAACCCCTCAGAAGTTTCAGGAGTAAAAATGGGAAAAGCCAATTCTGAAAATAGCCGGCAGGAAACTTCATCAGAGCGACCAGACAGTAGTCCATTAGAGACAAAATTGAAAAATTGGGATGATCTTTCAAAATATAGGGGCAAAAGTAAAAGGACCATGATAAAATATTGCTGTTTAATTTGGGGTGGAATTCCCCTTTAAGGGTGGAGCAGTTCATTGGCCAAAGTTCAGCTCTGCAGAGGACTGGGTTTGCCAAACTCTAAATTTACATGTGAATGAAAAGCAACCCAAATGCAAGGAAGAACGGTCCTACTCTCTGCTCTCTGGCTTCCTGAGTCAGGACAATAGGTCCTGTCAGCCAAAGAAGAAAGCCAAGGAGACAAAAAAGAGTGTCCCCCCGCCCCCGTACCATCACCTGCCCCAGTCTTTCCTCAACCCTCACCTCCATCCCAAAATTCAGTTGTTGGAATGGAAGGCCCAACTCCCCTTCTGGCCCCTCATGGTCCCCTTACGAGAGAATGAAGGCAGCTAGTTAAACATCAAGAAAATTTCCCTGTCTTAGGAAGGTTCATCTAAAACATGGAGATATCAGATTTATAAATGCTCCTCTGAGCAGCACTGAAATAAGAGGTTTTTAAAAAGAAATGAAAAACTTGCTAGAGGATCTTCCAGGCTTAGCTGATCAGTTTAATCAATTCCTTGGTCCAAATATCTATACCTGGGCTGAATTAATGTCTATCTTGGACCACCTTTTCTCCAGGGAAGAACAAGGACAAATCAAGAGGGTGGCTATGAAAGCCTGGAATGATAATCATCCAGTGGCCCAGGGGGACCTAGAGGGGAGCAGAAGTTCCCCCTCCAGGACCCTAATTGGGACCACAATAATGCTGCCAACAGAGACAACATGAAAGATTTAAGGAGCATGATGGTTCAAGGGATTCGACATGCTGTTTCTAAAAGCCAGAACTTAAACCTTCAGAAGCAAAACAAGAGAAGGAAGAGACTCCTATGGCCTTCCTAAATAGGCTAAAAAGAGTTCTTGAGAAAATATTCAGGTCTAGAGATAAATGATCCAGTGGCTCAAACTTTACTCCAAGTATATTTTGTAATTAATTCATGGCCTGATATCAATAAAAAGTTGCAAAAGATAGAGGATGGGCCAATAAACCACTAAATGATTTATTGTCGGTAGCCCATTAGAAGGAGTGAGGAAGAAAAAAAAAAACAAACAAAGGTCATAATGCAGTTCCTAAAACAACAGCAGGAGGAACAAAATAATTGTTACAAATGATACAGGCAACGACCAATACCATTCAGAGACTAGTACTGAGAGATGTAGGGGAATTCCCTCCCGGAGACATGGCAACCAAGCAGGGTTTTCTGACCAAAAGTGGGGTGCGCCGCGCCTCCCACTAAACTTGTTATAGTTGTGGGGAAAAGGGTCATATGAAGAGAGACTAACCAGAAAAACAGAAAGAGCAAAAGATTTTTTCTCTCATGGAGTGAGAAGACTGAGGGAGTCAGGGGTCTGAGATAGATCCTCTCCCAGAACCCTTGATAAATCTTAAGGTCGGGAATAAGAAAATTAATATGACCTTTTTAATTGATAAAGGAGCAGCAAGATCCTCCCTTACCACCTTGCTTCAAGGGGCCAGACTAAGTGAAGAAAAGCTCATAGTCTCTGGGTAAAAGAGGAAAATGTTGTTGTTCCCTTTACAAATTGAATATAATCAAAACCCCTCTTCATCCCAGAAGCAGGGATCAATCTGTTAGGTGGAGATATAATTACAAAACTGAGGTCTTAGCCTAACTGTAAAAGGAACGAAAATTATCCCAACCTTGCCCCCACGACATGTGTCATGAGGAAAGAAGGTGGTCAGATAACCCACAGGTTTAGGCCAGACCCTGAAATAAGGGCAGAGTATATCCCCTCTAAGGATTAAACTGAAGGAACAAGGACAGATAGTGAGTGAGACAATATCCAATGTCTCTTGAGGGTGAAGAGGCCTGCAGCCGGTGGGGATGGCACTCCTAAAAGGATGGTTTTTTAGAACCTTGTCAATCTCCGTACGACACTCCCATTCTTCCTGTACGAAAGACTGACGGGACAGGACTGGTTCAGGACTTGAGAGAAATCAGTAAGGCTGTTCTGCCCTCACCCCCTGCAGTACATGACCCTTACATCTTAATGGGTAAAATACCCCCACAGAAGTGCATGGTTTAGTGTAACTGATTTAAAAGATGCTTTTGGGGCCTGTCCCCTTCACGAAGAAAGCAGGGACTTGTTCGCCTTCGAGTGGGAAGATCCAGAAACAGGGAGAAAGCAGCAATTTAAGTGGTGTGTCCTCCCACAGGAAATACAGAAGCCCCCAACTTTTGGGCCAAGTATTAGAGAAGATAATAGAATCTTCTCAGTCCTAACCAAAAGTCACTCTACTACAGTGTATAGATGGCCTATTGGTGGCAGAAGACAAAGCCCGGTAGTGGCTACAGATTCTGTAAGACTTTTAAATTTCTTGGGAGAACAGGGGTTACAAGTATCAAAAAGTAAACTAACAATTTGTGCAAAGAGAGGTAAAATACCTCAGACACCTAATTAGCAAGGGAAAAAGAAGTCTCAGTCCTGACTGAATCTCAGCCGTTTTGCAACCTGAATTACCTAAAACAAAAAAAGAACTAAGAAAATTTCTGGGACTAATGGGGTATTTATTGTAGATTACGGATTGACTCTTAGGCTAGTCTCACCAAACCCCTATATACCCATCTCCTAGAAGAAGCTCCAAACCAAGTTGATTGGGACAAGGAAGGGAAGAAAAATTTTTACTTGCTTAAAAAGGTATTCCAGTAGGCCCCGGTGCTAGCACTTCCTTCCTTAACTAAACCTTTTCATTTATTTGCCAGTGTAGATTGGGAATAACCCTAGGGATGCTGTCCCAGACCTGGGGAGGATTAAAAAGACCCACAGCCTTCTTGTCCAATATGCTGGACCCCATGTCCAGGGGCTGGCCAACTTGCATTCAGGCAGTGGTACTGGTTGAGGAGAGTAAAAAATTAATCATCAGAGGGGGACTTGGAGCGTGCAGCCCACATCAGGTCCACACCATCCTCAGCCAGAAAGCCGGGAGGTGGCTAACTGACTCCCAGATTTTAAAATATGAGGCAATTTTATTAGAAAAAGATGATTTGGTAATAACTACGATCAAAATTTAAATCCTGCCATGTTCCTATGGGGAACATGAAAAGAAAGCCTGGGAGGGGAAGAGCGTAATTGCATGGAACTAATAGAATACCAAATAAAGGTGAAAGATGACTTGCAAGAAACCCCTATTCATCCACAGCTCCCCGGACGGTAGAGGGGAAAAGAAAGGGTACGCAGTCATAGATGGGGACAGGTCGGCTATGATAGAAAAGGGGCAGCTACCCAGCTCCTGGTCAGCCCAAACTTGTGAACTGTATGCCTTAAACCAGACCCTAAAGCTGTTAGAAAACCAGAAAGGAAGCATTTACACCAACTTCCAGTATGCTTGGGGGGTTGCACGTGTTTGGGGAAAAACTGGGGAAGAAAGGGGAATGCTAATGAGCAAAGGAAAAGAATTGGGGCACATCAACATGATGGTACATGGAAATGGCCATCAAAGCAGAAGTACGTTTGAGTCAAGGGGATATAGGTTGGCAGATGAAGAAGCAAAAAGAGCAGGAGTAGAGGAACAAATTGAAACTCCAATAATGGTTTTAACACGCGTCTGCCCAGAGAAACTGGCAAGCCCAGATTTAATAACAAGGAACTAGAGGGAGTAAAAGCAATGGGGGAAACCAAAACTAAGGGCAGGAAATGGGTTTTAAAGGATGGTAGAGAAATCATAAATCAGGCCCTCACCAGGGAAATCCTAAACCACCTTCACCAAGGGAGCCACTGGGATGTTCAAAATTTATGTGAAACTGTCCTGACTCATTTTGCGTGCGTGGGGTTGTACTCTGTGGCCCAGCAAGTGGTGGATGGATGTATAATCTGTAAAAAAAAATAATAGATAAATAGATTCTATTTAAAGAACAAAATTGGACAAAACTAATCTGTGCTGTTAGATGGAGACACATAAAAGCATAAACTAGGGTAATTTTTCCAGCCAGATCAAAAAAGCATTAAAATCTATATACCCTTTGACCCCATTGTTCTACTTGTGTGAGTTTATCTGAGGATGTTTACCCATAGTACAAAGTTTTATATATAACAATGTCCAGAGTTTATAATAAAAAACAGTGAGATATCTAAATGTAGCAGACACAGTACACTAAGAGCACATCACAGTATAATCTAAGTATTCCACACATCAATGGCACCTAAACATCCAACACTTATTCAAAAAAGAATTAATCTGAATTAAGGTTCTTTTATCTACTCAATGAAATAGGGTCATTAAAAATGATGTGGTCAAGGGCGGGCCATGGTGGCTCAACAGGCGGAGTTCTCGCCTGCCATGCCGGAGACTCAGGTTCAATTCCCAGTGTCTGCCCAAGCCAAAAAAACCAAAAATAAAAAAATGATGTGGTCAAGCTCTGGTACCGTGCAATGCCATCCTAACCAAAAGGGGGGAAACTGTAACAAATAAGGTATCAGTGGCTAAGAAAGTTCAAACAGAGTAGAGAAGCCACTCTGGAGGTCACTCTTACGCAAGCTTCAGTTAGACATTGCTACCTATCATAGCTTGCCAAACCCCAACCAAAACCATTTCTGTCAATCCTAAAGAATACCTAGGGCATTATATAAGATTCTACATAGGTTCCATAAACTAGAGTAACCTTCCAGAAATCTACACCCTCCAGATGGGTCCCTGGACCTGATAAGTCCTGAAACACAGAGGGCCCAGCCTCTCCAGAACATCAAATAGTTCCATCCCCCTATCCCATATTATCAGCAGCCCCTTCCAACATGAAATATTTCAAATGGCCATAGCCCAAATACCCCTAAAGAGTAGGAGAAAGATCAAAGGTGATGGTAGAGTTAAACAGCAAAGGTAGGGTTTAACAAATGAGTATGAATGTCGAATCATTGTATTGATATTTATTTTAGTCTCCAGTACCTTAGTGCAGCTAGAAGTAAAAACCTAAAATTGTGGAACTGTAACCTATACCCAAACTCAGAAATCTGTTCTACAATTGTTGTGATGTACTTTGAAATGTGTTGCTTTTTTGTGCATGTTACTTTTCACAAAAAAAGAAAGAGAAGGAGGAGTATAACAAAGAAGACAGGACTTAAATGAGTATGACTGCTGAATCATTATACTGATATTCCTTTTGGTCTCCAGTGTCTTGGAGCAGGTAGAAGAAAAAAATTAAAAATCATGTAACTGTAACCCATACCAAATTTTAAAATCTGTTCTATAACTATTTGTTAAAATGTACTTGGAAATGTATTACTTTTTTGTTTATATGTTGTATTTCACAATAAAAATTTTTTTTTAATAAATTTTTTAAAAAATGATGTGGTCAAACCCTGCAGCCGCTCTCTGAGTAAGGGGTCTTCCCTTGAACTGCAGAGGATCAGACCCATGTTTACATTCTGTTCTCCTGTACCTGTCCCTGGCCTGTGTGGCTCTTTAAGGAAACAGAAAAGGACCTGCTGTTGTACCTGGAGAAAAAAAAATGATGTGATCAAACTTCTTCAGAAAAAAAGGAGTGAATCTTCATGACCTGGGCTAGACAAAGCCTTCTTAAATATGACAGCAAAAGCACAAGCACAAAAGAAAATACAGATAAACTGGACTTCCTCAAATTAAAACTTTTTCCACCTCTGTGAACACATTCAGAAAGTAAAGACAACCCATAGAACGGGAAAAAAATATCTGCAAATCTTAAATATGATAAAGGGATTTGCATTCACAATATATAGAGAACTCTTATAATTCAGTTACAAAAATACAAATAATAATTAAAAATAGGTAAAGAAGATATACAAATGGACAATAAGCACGTGAAGAAACCCTCAATGTCATTAGCCAATAGAGAAATGCAAATCAAAACCACAATGAGCTAGTCCTTCATACCAATTAGAGTAGCTATAATCAAAAAGACACACAATAACAAGTGTTGGCATGAATATGGAGAAACTGGAAACCTCACACTGATGGTGGGAAAGTAAAATGGTGTAACTGCTTCAGAAACCAGTCTGGCATTTCCTCAAAAGGTTAAACAATGTTACCACATGACCCAGTAATTACACTCTTAGAGAAACAAAACAAGAGAAATGAGAACATATGCCCAAGTGAAATCTTGTACATGGATGTTCAGCATTATTCTCAATAGCCAAAAAGTGAAACCACTCAAAAGTCCATCAACTGATAAATGAATAATAAAATGTGGTATATCCATACAATGGAACAGCATTTGGCAAAAAAGAAATAAAGTAGTTTGAAATGCTAATGAAAGCGAGGGGTAAGGGGTATGGTATGTAAATCTTTTTTTTTCTGTTTTCATTTTATTTCTCTTCCTGTTGTCTTATTATTTCTTTTTCTGAATTGATGCAAATGTTCTAAGAAATGATGAATATGCAATTAAATGATGATATTGTGAATTACTGATTATATATGTTAATGCTTTAGTTCATCTGTTAAATTTTTTTAATTAATAAATAAATTTAATAAAAAAAAAGAAATAAAGCACTGATACATGCCACAACAGATGAATTTTGAAAACATCATGCTGTGACAAAGTCAGTCACAAAAGACCGTATATTGTATGATTTCACTTATATGAAATATTCAGATTAGGCAAATCCTATAGATAAAGAATGCAGATTAGTGGTTTCCAGGGCTGGGGGTGCTGGAAGGAAAAAAGGAATGACCATTAAAGGGTACTGAATTTCTTTCTGGAGTGAGGAAAATGTCCTAAAAGTGAATGTGATGACACTTGTACAACTCTGTGAATACACTATAAAACCATTAAACCGTATACTTTAGATGAGTGAATCATATATGTGAATTAAATCTCATTAAGACTATTCTAAAAAATGATGTGGTCTACATTTGCAAAGGAAAATGCTAAGAAAAAGGTGTTTTTTAAAGTATTTAGCATCTATACTTTGCTGTACCAAGTGTATTCACATACATTTTCGTTTGAACCTAACAACAATTGTATTAAGTTATATCATTTTGTTTTACAAATAAAAAAATCTGAGGTGAAGAAACATAAGTAACCGCTCCAGGACACCAAATCCAGAAGTGGTTAGGCCAAGACTCAAAAATGCCTCGCTCCTTCCACACTGCTGAGGACTCCCAGATAACAATCAATAACAAGTAAAGCTTATGTTGCTTGAAGAATTAAAACAACAGCTGCTACTATTTATGGAGGACATTCATGTGCCAAGAAGATCATTAAATATTTTTGTGCCCAGGACTTAGCAGACACTCAAATATTTGCTAAATAAATCTCATTTATTTCTCACAACTCCAACTATAGTTGAAAACACCGACAAAGAAATTTAACTTGCCCACCATTATATTGTAATAAGCTTATCTGATATAAAATTTTATTTTCAGGGTTTGTTATGAGCATACTTTTCAATATGATAGGGGAGAGGATAAAACAGATAAGATGGGGTGCAAGGGTAGTTTAGTGGTAGAATTCTCACCTGCCACACAGAGACTGGGGTTCAATTCCTGACCCATGCACTCTGCACCCCATCCCACACCCCCAAAATTAAACAAATGGTGCTGCAATAACAGGATACTCATATGGAAACAGAACAAAATCTGACCCCCCATCATACAGCATTTAAAAAAAAACAAAAGCAGTTAAGAGAACAACAGTAAAAATTTTTTAAAAGTACAGAAATTATGAGAGAAAGTCCCTTCAAAATATGGAGGGGGGTGAATATGGAGGGGCATAAATGCCAAAGACCAGAGGGCAATTTTTTAGATTATACAATGCCCCATAGAGAGCCAAAGAGATAGAAATCTAATGGTCAAAAGATCTCATAAGAAGAAACTCATTCAAGAAGAAACTAAAACACAAACCAACATAGGAAAACTGTTCAGCGTGACTAATTTTTTTAATGAAAAATCCAAAAAGAATTCATTTATACTCAGTAAATTAGCAAACAAAAAATAATTAAGTCTAGTTAACATTAGGGGATTATGGAAAAACTAAGCACATTCATCCACTATGGATAAATGGGTGCCAGCTTTTTAAAGAGGAGTATGATAATATACAAGATTAATTAAAAGGACAATATTTTTATTAGATAATCTTATGTTAAATATACTGAGAAGAAATTTATCAAAAAGGGGAAAAATTATTTGTACAAAGGGTAACAGTAAGAGTGGTTAGTTAACCACAATCGATGGCCATAAATGCTATTAATATTAACTTTACAAGAACTATCATCCAATGCTCATAACTACATCATTCCTACTCCTACCGTACAAGAGAGGAAACAGAACACAGGAGAGCAAACAAGTGCTGGGATTCAAGCTCGTTAGCATTTAAGCCCTACATTAGTAGGGCTGTGACTGAATGTGAGTGGAAGTGCCCAGCAGGTATCAGGAATTCAACAGAAAATCTGGGCTAGAGAGAGACTTGAGCATCATTAGCACATACATGAAAGTTTAGCCATGAAACAGAGATTACCCAAGAGAGCATGTGGAAAATTAGACGTGTTAAAAAACAGAATCTGATAGAGGTCTCGAAGAAAATTTTTAAATGAGGGGCCAAGGAAGGTAGGAAGAAAACCAAGGAAATGCAGTATTACAGAACCTGTAAATATTACAAAAAAATACTGGATTTCACTACCAGAAAGATCTAAGCATAAAATTGTATGCTTTGAACATCTTTGTATAGCTCATGCATAAGCAGTCAAAAATAGTTGCTGGATAACTGTTCATTTATAGTAGAGCTTAAAAGCAATGCCATGTATGTCAAATCTCATCTGAAAGAGAAACAGAAAAGGTTACTTCCTGTTACTCAATCAGCTGTTCTTTACATGCAAGGAGAAAAACGCAAAAACGAAAAAAGGTTATATCTAAATAGGTATTCTATCTATTTCTGCACTAAACTCTATACTTCTATACAGGCTTCTAAGAACAGAGCCCTTTATTATATTAAACCAAAGGCAAGCTGAATTGTTTGTTATGACAAAAAAACTAAAAGCCCACTGCGCTGGTTTGAATCTGTTGTGTACCCCAGAAAAGCCAAATTCTTTAATCTTCATTCAATATTGCTGGGTGGGAGCTTTTTGTGTTTGTCCAAGGGGATGTGATCCACCCAACTATGGGTGGTAACTTTTGATTAGATGATTTCCATAGAGATGTGTCTCCACCCAATCTAGGTGGGGTTGCTTACTGGAGCACTTAAAGAGGGAACCACTTTGGAAAAAGCTTCAGAGACAGAAGAACCCACGTAAGCACAGACCTTTGAAGATGAAGGAAGATGTCCCCGGGGGAGCTTCATGAAACAAGAAACCTGGAGAGAAAACTAGCAGACTTCACCATGTTCACCATGTGTCCTTCCAGTTGAGAGAGAAACCCTGAATATCATCAGCCTTCTTGAACCAAGGTATCTTTCCCTGGATGTCTTAGATTGGACAGTCTTATAGCGTTGCTTTAACTTGGACATTTTCACAGCCTTAGAACATGTAACTTGCAACTTAATAAATTCCCCTTTTTAAAAGCCATTCCATTTCTGGTATATCACATTCCAGCAGCTTGCAAACTAGAACACCCAATGAAATGGAAAATGGCTAAATAAAATTAAGTACATTTTTGCTATTCAGGAATTAAAAAGAATGAGGTAGAACTTTATGTACTACATGGCAGTATAAGTGAAAAGTGTTGAATGAACAAAATGCAGAACAGTATGGTGCTTTTTATGTAAAAATACACATATCCCACACTATATATTTCCTATACACACATATATAAGTATATAAATACATCGGAAAAAAATCAAGAAGGTACAAAACTTTTTCTTCCCCACCCTCAATAACGTGGTAGCTGGACACCAAAAGAGTAATCGAGAATAAGAGAAAATACTAGCAACATAAAAATAAAACAGACTAAATACTTCTGCCAACATGAGGAGTACTTTAGGTACAAAACACCTTGAAATTCTGGATCCAATATTAAAACATATCGTAAAGTGCAAAGAAGGAGCAACAACAACAAGGAGAAAATTTTCAGTCATCTCCATCCCCACCCCAAAAGGTTTAACCAAAAGCTAAACTCCACAATGGAATATTATCTGTTTTGTTCCCTGATAATACCAAGTGCCAAGAACAGTGCCTGGAACACAGTAGGAGAGCAATAAATATCTGTTGAACATTGACTCTGAAAATCCTGAGGGTATCTGAGCATCCTCTTAAAAGCTAGTAAATGGTGGAGAAAGACTGTGACTATATAGTCAACAATAACTAACACAAGAGGAAACAAACTTTCAGAACAAACAAAAATCAGAGCAGAAAAGCACACAAACACTGGTATTAACTACAGATTATATGGCCAGTATATGTGGAGAAATGACACAGTATAGAAAGTATACTTAACGAACAGACAACCAGTAAAGAACAAGCAGACTTGGTGAAGAACTAGATAGACAAAACACATCAAAGTGAAAAAAAAAAAAAAAAACATGACAGAGTTCCAGTAAGATGGCAGAACAGGACAGGCTGAGTTCACCCCTGCTCCATGGAACTAGAAAAGTGACAAAAAAACAAAACCATGACCGGGACAGCAGTTTCCAAGGGGCAAGTGACCTGAGAGGGTCTTCCACACTGTTCAGGGAGATCCTGGATGAAAAAGCAGAGATACTGGGACAGAGAGAATGGGGTGAGTGTGTGACTCCACCAGGGACAAGAGATAGCACCCAAGAAAAGTGTCTGCCCCCACACGTAGCTTGGGAGATTAGCCCCCTCAGCTCTGCAGCTGGGAGCTCCCTTGAGGAACTTGGAACCCAGCAGACTTCCTTTCCCTATGAAAAGAGACCATCCACTAGTACACAGACCCTACTGCTCCCCTTTCGATACTGAGGCCAAGAGCTCTCAGGAGTGCATGGACGGAGAGGTGGGAGCAAGAAAGCAAGCCATGCCACGCAGCTCTGTGCTGCTCTGCTGCGCCCCCACACAGGCAGTTGTAATATCCAGTCCCACAGCCCAAGGTCAATCCAAAGACCCATTAGGCCCACAAGTGAAATCACAACTGAGGTACACACTGCCCTGCCCCAACCCCAGGTTGGCAGCTTTCAGCATGCACAAGGATCAGTGGACTTAGTTGGGATTGCACCCAGTCTTCATCCAGGTGAGCCAGCTGCCACAGTCGGGGAGAAGCTGGACTGAGGAGAAGGGGGCCAAGAGTGCCATCTACTGGGAAGAAATAAGAAGTGCAGTCTGGCAAACTGCCTCTGTCTAGATCCTCAAATAGAGTTGCATCCCCTGCTTAAGGTCCCGGCCTTGGTTTAACAGGGATTACTGAAAAAACGAGTACAAAAGGAGACCTTCAATGCAAACTCAAGCAAATGCAAAACCTTAGACAACTAAGGCAAATCAACTCCCAAACTAACCCTATCAAGATAATCAAATGCCTAGAAGCCAAGAGAAAATCACAAAACTTATGAAGATGCAGGCAGACAGGGTCCAGCCAAATGACCAAATCAAGACACAGAATTTAGAATTAATCAAGGATGTTCATACATATCTCATATATAAATTCAATGGGTTGGCTCATGATGTAAAAGATGTCAAGAAGACATTAGAAGATCACAAAGAAAAATTTGAAAGAATAAGCAGAAAAATGCAGCTCTCAGAGACGAAAGATACTGTAAACCAAATAAAAATATACTAGAGACAAACAACAGCAGATGTGAAGGGGCAGAAGAAAGAATAAGTGAACAAGAGGACAGGACAACTGAATTTGAAGAACTAATAGCAAAAAAAGATGGAAAATCTGGAATTGGATCTCAGGGAAGTGATGGACAACACAAAGTGAACAAATATAAAAATCACTGGTGTCACAGAGGGAGAAGGAAAGAATAAAGTGTTAGGAAGATTAGTGAGGAGATAAAGGGGAAACTTCCCGGCCCTTTTAAAAGACATAAATATGCAAATCAAAGAAGCCAAAAGAACTCCAAACAGAATAAATCCAAATAGGATTACTTGAAAACATTAATCAGTCTGTCAAATGCTGAAGAGAAGCAAAAAGTCCTAAAACTACCAAAAGAAAAGCGACTCACCACACACAAGGGAAATCACATAAGACTGAGTTTGAACTACTCAACAGGCACCATGGAAGTGAGACAACGGGGTACAATATATTTAAGATTCTGAAAGAGAAAGACTTTCAAGCTAGAATTATTTAACCAGCTAAACTGTCCTTCAAAGTAAGAGAGAAGTCTCACTCTATGCCTCTCTTTGCACTTGAGAAAATGGCAGTGCAGCCACCCAAGTCTGTGCCATTTGTATGTCTGGGTAACATTTGTTGGTCACCCATTGTAGAAGCAGTTTTCAGAAAACTTTTAACTCATCAAAATATTTCAGATAACTGGAGGATAAAGAGTGCCACAATATCCAATTATGAGATGGGAAACCCTCCGGATTGAGAGAAAAACTGCATAAAGAAGCATGATAATCCTATAAATCACACTGCCCAGCATATTACCAAAGAAGACTTTGCCACATTTGATTATATTCTGTGTATGGATGAAAGCAATCTGAGAGATGTGAAAAGAAAAGGTAATGAAGTTAAAAACTGCAAAGCAAAAAATGAACTACTTTTGCCCCACAAAAACAACTTATTCTTGAAGATCCCTATTATGGGAATGACTCCGGCTTTAAACCTGTGTGCTAGCAGTGTGTTAGGTGCTGCAAAGCGTTTCTGGAGTAGTCACACTACAGCTGCATCCATCCACTACTGAAGGCCAACAATGGCTTACATCTATACAGTGACGTTCTAGGTTTTGTAGTCAATCAGTGTGTTAAGACTTTCATGTTTCATAGCTCAAGGCAACAACTGTTTTTTCAATAGACATTGTTTCTTAAAAAATAATTGTAGATGGAAATCAATGTTGTGTTTTACAGAATTAATAAAAGTCTTTGATTCAGACAGCTTATGGGGTACATTAAATGTTCTCAAACAAATTGGACCTCTTCTCATGTCCCAATTAGAAAAACAATGGAACAAACAAAATAGAAGAACCACAAAATATGTTCTGTGTGCTTTGTAACAATCATTTCTTTTCAGTGTTTAAGATACTATCCAGCGACTGCTAGCCTTCTAATATGCTTAATTATGATCTTAATAATTAAAACATCACTTTCTGGCCCAAATCAATATCTGAGCCCACTGAGGCTTTTAAATAATCTACCTCCTTTTTAAGCCGATATGTATAAATGTATGGACAAATGTACTCTATTCGCCCATATTACCTCATTTTCTTACCCCAGGGCCTTTCACTGAATTACATACCCCCACAGTTATAGGAGTTCACAATCCTGATTCCAAGTATTATAATTATAACAATAATTACAGTGGGAGATTTCAATACACCACTCTCCTCTATAAATGGAACAACCAGACAGAAGGTCAACAAGAAAACAGAGAACTTAAATAATCTGATAAATGAATTAGACCTAGCAGACATATATAGATTTGTTACATCCCAAAACATCAGGATATACGTTCTTCTCTAGTGCCCACAGAACATTCTGCCAGAAAGATCACATGCTGGAGCACATAACATGTCTTAATAAATTCAAAATAACTAAAATTATTCAAAGCACCTTCTCTGATTACAACAGATTGAAGCTGGAAATCAATAACCACCAAAGAACCAGAACTCTCACAAATACATGGAGATCAAACAGCATACTCTTAAACAATCAGTGGGCAAAGAAAAAATTGCAAGGAAATTCGTAAGCACCTGGAGATGAATGAAAATGAGAATACAACATGTTAGAACTTACAGGATGTGGCAAAGACAGTGCTGAGAGGGTAATGTATTTGCCCTAAATGCCTATGTTTAAAAGAAGTATGAGCAAAAATCAAGGACTTAACCAGTCACCTGGAAGAGCTAAAGAAAGAACAGCAAAGTAATCCTAAGAAGACAAAGATTAAAGCAGAAATAAATGAACTGGAGAACAAAAAACCACTAAGAATCAATCAAACCAAAAGTTGGTTCTTAGAGAAAACTGATGGATCCCTAGCTAGACTGACAAAGGAAAAAACAGAGAGGATGCAAATAAAACCAGAAATGAGTGGAGGGATGTTACCATTGAAGAAATAAAAAGAAAAAAAAAAATCTTAAGAAGTCAAGCTGGTTGAGACTGAGGTAAATCAAAATACAGGGTAAAAGATGACAGTTTATATACTCTAGACCTTCATCTACTATATCAGACCAAACACAGGTTTGCCTACTATACCAGAACAAAAATAGGTTTATTACTTCTAGAACCTAGACTTCCTATAATACATAATCTAAATTAACCTCTCTGAATAGATCATTTAAACAACCCAAACTAGTGGAGTCCAGAACAGGAACAAAGCGTTTTAATTCTGTATACCTTAATGTAATACTAGAAAACCTCTCAGACAATGGTGGGCTAATAATTAAAAAGTATTGGTGGAGTCCCCTGAGGGTCCAAAGAGGGGAAGTGTGGAATGGAACTATTAAACTTTCCCATTTGGGACACACCAAGTGCCCAACCAACTATTGGGGATTCCCAAGAAAATGGGCCAGGCCCTTGATTTTGAGGCTTGCCCTCATGAAACTTTTTTCTATAGTGAAGAAGCTAAGACTACCCATAATGAGACCTAAGAGGTGCTGTCAGGAAACCTCTTTTGTTGCTCAAATGTGGTCTCTCTCTCTCTAAGTCCAACTCTGCAAGGAAAATGATTTCCCTGTTCCCTACCTGGGAAATGACATTCAGGGGTGAAAATTTCCATGAAAACATGAGGCATGACTCCAGAAATAAGTCTGGCCCTCGGACCATGGGATTGACAAAGCCCTCCTGAATAAAAGGGGGAAAAGAAATATAATAAAATAAGCCTTCAGTGGCTAAAAAAGATCAAAAAGAGTCAAGAGGCTATTATGGAGTCTACTCTGGAGGCTACTCACATGCAACAACAATTAGATAGTGCTAAGTTCCAAGGTTTGCTAACCCCAAATCAACATCACTCCTTTTGAGTCTTGAGAACACCTACGCTTGAACTAAGACTCTACAAAAGTTTCATGTACCAAGTTTGCTCTCCTGGAACCTATAATTTGCAGGGGGCTCCTAAGATAGATAAACCCTCAAACCTAGAGGGACTAGACTCTCCAAGATTATCAATTAATTACAGCCCCCTATCCTTTAAGTGCAGACATCCCTTCTCAACATAAAAAGTCAGAACACGCATTGCCTAAAGATCCTTGTAGATTAGGAGAAAGATTAAAGGAGAAGGAGGAGTTACAATAGAAAACATAGGATTTAACAACCAAATATGACTGCTGACTCATTATATTAAAATTCCTTCTAGCCTCCAATGTTTTGGAGCAGCTAGAAGGAAAAATTTGAAATAGTAGAATGGTAACCCATAACAAACTCTGAAATCTGTTCTGTAACTACCTGTTGAGGTGTACTTGGAAATTATGGCTTTTTCTTTTTTGTTTTATATGCTTGCTATATTTCACAATTAAAAAACATTTTAAAAATCATAAAAGGATCTATAAACAGCTATATGCCAACAAACCAGACAAATTAGATGAAATGGACAAACTCCTAGAACACACAAACAACCTACACTGACTTGAGAAGAAACATGAGATCTCAACAAACTAATAAGTAAAGAGATTCAATCAGCCATCACAGATGTTCCTACAAAGAAACGCCCAGGGCCAGATGGTTTCACAGGGGAATTTTATCAAACATTCTAAAAAGAACTAACACCAATCCTGCTCAAAGTCTTCGAAAAAATTAAGGGAAAAAGAACACTACCTAACTCATTTTATACAGCTAACATCATTCTAATACCAAAACTGAATAAAGATGCTACAAGAAAGAAAACTACAGGCCAATTTCCCTAATGTAATGAATTCTCTAATCTGTAATGAATACAGATGCAAAAATTCTCAAAAAGAATACTACCAAATTGAATCCAATGACAGATTAAAAGATAACCCCCCAAGTAGGGTTTATACCAGGAATGCAAGAGTGTGGTTCAATTCAAGAAAATCAATCAATGTAATACAGCACATTAACAAATCGAAAGGGAAAAAGTCACTGATCATCTCGATTGATGCTGAAAAAGCATTCAACAAAATTCAACATTCTTTTCTGATTTAAAAAAAACAAAACACTTCAAAAGACAGGAATAGAAGGAAAGTTCCTTAACATGATAAAAGGGTATATATGAAAACCCAAACCCCATAGCCAGCATTGTACTTAACAGGGGGAGACTGAAAGCCGTCCCCCCAAGATCAGGAACGAGACAAGGATGCCTTCTGTCACCACTGTTACTCAATATTGTACTAGAAGATCAAGCTAGAGCAATCAGCAAGGAAAAAGAAATAAAAGGCATTCAATTCAGAAAGGAGGAAGTAAAACTTTCATTATTTGCAGGTGACATGATACTATACCTAGAAAATCCTAAGAAAACTATGACAAAGCTCCCTGAGCTAGTAAGTTCAGCAAAGGGGCAGGATACAAGATTAATGTGCAAAAATCAGTAATGTTTCTATACACAAGCAATGACCTGAGGAGACAACTAAAGAAAATTCCATTCAAAACAGCAGCTAAAAGAATCAAATATCTAGAAATAAACTTAACCAGGGATGTAAAGGACCTGTACACAGAAAACTACAAACATTGCTAAAGAAATCAAATTTAGATCTTCTAAATAGATGGAAAGATATGTCCTGCTCATGGACAGGAAGGTTAAATGTAGTTAAAATGTCAATTCTACCCACACTGATCGACAGATTCAACAAAATACCAATCAAAATTCCAACAACCTATTTTGAAGACTTGGAAAAGCTACTTTATCAAATTCAATTGGAAAGGAAAGAGACCTTGAATAGCTAAAAATATTCTAAAAACATTAGTATAAACAATCTTTATACTAGTAAAAACAATACTAGTATAAACAATAAAAACAGCATGGTACTGGCGCAAAGATACAAGTATTGAACAATGGAATCGAATCAAGAGTGCAGAAATAAGACCATCAAATCTATGGTCAACTGAACTTTAACAAGGCCCCCAAGTCTACCAAACAGGGACAAAATAGTCTTCTCAATAAACGAGCATGGGAGAACTATCATTAGCCAAAAGAACGGAAGAGGACCCTTACCTTACACCCCACACAAAAGTTAACTCAAAGTGGATCAAAGACCTAGATATAAGAGGCTGTAACATAAAACTCCTAAAAGAAAATATAGGGAAACATGTTCAAGACCGAGTATTAGGAGGTAACTTCTTAAACTTTTATACCCAAAGCACAACAAATGAAAAAATAGATAAATAGGAACTCTTCAAAATCATACTTCTGTGCCTCAAAGGACTTGGCAAAGAGGCAGCCAACTCAATGGGAGAAAATACTTGGAAATCACATATCAGATAGGGGTTTGATATCCTGTACACATAAAGAAAGCATACAAGTCAACAACAAACAAACAATCCAATTATGAAATGGGTTAAAGATACAAAAAGGCATTTTTCTGAAGAGGAAATACAGATGGCTAAAAAGCACATGAAGAGATGCTCATTTTGATTAGCAATAAGAATAACGCAAATCAAGACTAAAATGAGAAATTACCTCACACCTATAAGAATGGCTACTATTACAATTGGCCAAACCACAAGCAAAACCATTCCTCTTAACCCTAAAGAACACCTAAGGCTCTGAGAGTCTATAAAAGTTTCACACACTAAGATTACTTTCCCAAAAACCACAACCTTCAGATGGGTTCATAGGCCAGATAAACCTTAAAACCCAGAGGGGCCAGCCTCTCCAAGAACATCAACTAGTTCCACCCTCCTCATCCCATACTGTTGACACCCCTTTCCAACATGAAAAAGTTAAAATGGGTAGAGCCCAAACATCCCTAAAGACTGGGAGAAGGATAAAAGGAGGAGGAGGAGTTATAACAGAGAGGACAGAATTTTACAAACAAGTATGAATGCTAAATCATTAAACTGATATTTCTTTTAGTTTCCAATGTCTTGGAGCAGCTAGAAGGAAAAAACGAATACTGTCAAACTGTAATCCATATCAAACTCTGAATCTATTTTATAACTACTTGTTACAATGTATAATAAAAACTGTTTTAAAAAAAAAAGAATGGCTGCTATTAAACAGAAAACTACAAGTTGGAGAGGATATGGAGAAATTAGAACATTTATTCACTGCTAGTAGGAATATGCACCGGTAAAGCAACTATGGAAGATAGTTTGGTGGTTCCTTAAAAAATTAAGTATCAAGTTCCCCTACAACACAGCAATACCACTACTAGGTATATACTCAGAAGAGCTGAAAGCAATGACATGAACAGCTATCTGCACACTGTTCACAGCAGCATTATTCACAACTGCCAAGAGATGGAAACAATCCAAGTATCAATCAAAAGATGAGTGGATAAATGAAATATGGTATTTACGTACAATGGAATATTATGCAGCAG
>PVIY010022677.1:0-40456 GCA_004026745.1 Myrmecophaga tridactyla | reverse complement strand
GGTGGGTTATAGACAGGAAGCAGGGAGGACAGGGGAGGTGGGGAGGTGGGTCACAGACAGGAGCTGAGTGCCACACTTTGTGTTAGGAAAGGTGTGCTAAGACAGGGGGAAGTCTCAGGTTTCAGGATTAGAAGAGGACACATTTGGTGGTGAGGGAAACATCGATGATGAGTCCTTGTTCGGGGCGAGGAGCACAGGGACAGTAGTCAGTCTCAGAAAGGAAGGGGCTACCTCTGCTTCAGCACCTTAGAGGACGAGATAGAGATCAGGACACAGGGCGATGAGCTTGGAAGTTCCCTTCTGCTCTCCCTCCAGCTCCTGCTCCGCCCCCCACCATCTTCCTCTGCAGAACCCTTTGTGATGAAGTGAAAAGTGAGAACTTTGGTGGGCATTCTGGGATCAGAAAGGCCGGAGCCATTCAGATCATCTCTGTGTGTGTGTGTGTGTGTGTGATGTGCATTTCTGTGCATTTGTGCATAGTGCGTAGATGAGTCCAAGACCACGCATGCCTCTTCGTGTCAAAGTGCAAAGCTGTGGAGTCTCTCACAACCCCTGGGCCCTCCTTGGCCCTTCCCTCCCAGCCTTAGGAAAGTCGTTCATGCTTTGGCACAGGTAACCTCCCTCAGAGCAATTCTGACTCACCACGCTGCAAGTCAGGTATTTTCTTGACCTTTCCCGAGCTTCTCCTGGCTCTGAACTGGCAGTGCTCACTGGCCTGTGGGTGAGCCATACACACAAAGGTGTGGACGGCTGGGCAGACTGTTTCTTCCTTTTTCTTTTCCATCTGAGTTGGCATGTCTGCCATGCATGTGATTCAGAAAGAAAACCCCCTTTTCCCGTAAAAAGCTTAACATGTGGCACACATATCCACAGAGCATTCACACAGAGACGTGGGGAGGGAAGACTTTTTGGTGGCTCTATTTGAAGTGCTTCCCTTAGGGTGTATTCATGTATTCTCATGAGTCCTTTTTTATGGTAAGAGGGATTCCATGTTTGCAGCATCCTTTTGCAAGAGCTGTGGTTGTAAGGAAATGGTTCTGCCCTATAAGTTAATAAGAAGAGCTGGCAGTTCTTAGGATGCATGTAAGGAGGTACAAAGAACTGTGGTCAAGAAACACTAAAACATGGTTCTGTCCATCTTCTGTCTCTGTCCGTCTTGTCCCAATGAAACCGCCCACACACTGTGGACTCTGAACTCATGTCCCTTCTCCTTCAACTCTCTCCATTTCTTCCTTGTTTCAGTTCACCAAATAGCAAATTCAGAATTAGTCTCAGAAGTTCTAAAAAGAAAGAAAAAAAAAAAAACCCAGCATTTGGGAGTGAATCGCCTAGTTCTTAGGATTCTCATGGCAGAAATACATGCGAAGGGTCAAGTCCAGTGCTGAGCCTGTTTGACCCTTTCAGACTTCAGAATTCATTACAAATTTAAAAATAACATTAAAAAGAACACTTCTAGTAAAAGTCTATTAAGCGTTGACGTTTGCTCAAATCACCGAGGGCTTTCCCAAGAATAACACACAACAACTGTATAACAGGGGAGAGAGGGTCTGATTGACGCTGCTACTTTTGGCATTTGAGTTAATCTTTTATACATGAGTCTGAGGGTGGAGATTCTGAATTGCTCTGCTCTTGGAAGAACAGACACAGCATACAAGGGCTTGTGTTTTACTGTCATGCTTTTTACATGGGGAACAAGGACACTGTAGATTGTTCAGCTTGCAAAATACTATACTACGTTGCACAGCGTGAAAAATTCTTCAGTGGGGAATATAACATTTCTCTTATCCCTTGGGGGGTGGGGGAAATTCCATAACTTGCTATGATTTACATATCTGGGTCTTCCTTGCGGAATATAAAGAATTTTGCCCCCTCTGAAAACCATCTGTAGCACTGAAGGCACAGTCCATAAATGGGCGAGTTTGCAGCCAGCTGCATGCTGAATTCCCCAAGGCACCCCAAGCAGGTGGTTTGAATTCTACTGACAGGTGTTATCTACTTCCTGAGTCAAGGACAGCAGGCTTTTTACCTCTTGCACAGATACTGGAACCAAAATATTTCTTTTTAAGGAAAACTTTCAAAGCCAAGCAGATTCATTTCTGTCACAATCTGGAGGCCGTTTCCCTGTGTGATGTTTGTTATGGTCTTAATTACACAATATCAAAAGTGCTAGCTCTGCATCTCACAATGAGCTTGTGCAGTAACTTGATTTGTTTTGGCTCAACTCTCCTCACTTGCTCAATAATCTGAATCTTGGCAAAGAGAAGGGAGCCTGCGGCCAAGCCCATATGACTTGGAGTCCGCACTGCAAGGATATGTGAGGTCTGGGTGCTTGTGTGTTTGTGTGTGTGTGTGTGCCTGCTCGCTTATTGCCTTTAAAACAGTCCTGGAAAAGGGATTAGAAGAAACATGCTTGCTTTCCATATCTTTGACAAGAAATGGAAGGGAACAAGATAAGCAGCCAGGTACTTATCTGGCTTGCAAAGAGTATTTTGCTCAGAGCCCAGGATGGCAGATTCTGTAGGTTACACACCGGCCTGGGGAGGGAGGACAGAGCTGGGCTTTTTTCTTCACTCTTGTCTTAACTCTGTCATCTGCCAAGTTTCATGGAGTGTGGAGCCTGGGGAGTCTGCCCTCAGGTGATTCCACGACATACCTGTAAGGGTGATGTGACCACAGCATGACGAGGCAGTGCACAAGCAAACCTCCTCGGTGGGTGCTGAGGACAGGGCTCATTTCTTGGGGTAAAACACCAGAGACGGGGGTGGTGCACTGGTGGCTCAGTGGCAGAATTTTTGCCTGCTGTGCCAGAGACCTGGGTTCGATTCCCGAAGTCTGCCCATGTTAAAACAAAAAAAACGCACCAGAGACGGTCATCTTTATGTGTGAGAATTATGAGCTTTTCAAAATGTAGTGATTCAAGTTATCAAGATTCTTTTTATTCTCTGGACTATTTGCACATTCCAAAATATGTTTGAGGGAACAAAACAACTTCCGAAGGACTGAGGTTTGTTGCCAAATTGTTAAAGGGGAAAAAATATGTTGGGATTTTTCAAAGATCATTTAGAAAGTGGCTCTGGAGCAACTAGTTTGACAAACTAGCTTTGACCAGAAAGCAAAAAGGATACAGAATTCTCAACCATAAATTCATTGTTTTGAAATAATTTATGGTTTCCATACCAATTTCTAAAATATATCCAAAGACAGGAAACAATGTTCCCCAACAAGATGAGAACATCAGAAAGTTCTCAAAATGTGACTAAGTAGACTCACCAAAACCCAAGCATAAAGTGTTCTTGCTTTAGGGTTTGAAAATATTTTAACATGCAAATAGATGAGTATAGAAATAAAAATTCAATAATGTTGAATTAAGTTTTTCCTTTTCTGCAGCAATTTTGGTGATGCTTTTTTGGTGGTGCTTTTTTTTTATATTGCAAGAGTAAAACATTCTGTTGAAAGTTTAGAGAGAAGAGTGTTAAAAATAAAATAAAATAATGTGTTTCACGATCTATAGATAAATTACTGTTAACATTTTGTTATATTTATTTCTAGCTTTACAAAATAGGGATCACATTGCTCTATATCCTGCTTTTTCCATTTATATCATGACATAAGCATTTCCCTATGCTATTGGATACTGTGTATCCATGACTGAGAATTGTAGTGATTCACAATTCTGTTTCCATAATCAAACACAGCCTAAGCTCCAACTCTCTCAGCTGTTAGCTCCATTCACCTCCATTTTACAGTGTCCTCTATAAAATAATAAGACCTTTCTCAAATGATTGTAGTAAAGATTAATTGTGTTAATGGAAATAAAAGTCATGCTATATACTAAGTGTCCAATATACATCCACTATTGTTAGAGATTTAAATGGCTACATAGTAGCCCATCATAATGGATGGATGTCCATACTCTATTTCTTCACTCTTTAAACTACCTCTCCATTATTTACAATTGTTCATTTAAATAAAGAATACTATCTTGAACATTATTATACATAAATCCTTGTGTACATGTTTTCTTTATCAACCTAGAATACGTTCTTAGAAGTAGAATTACTGTATAAAAATATATGAATATTTTAAAGGTTCTTCATTTTTCTAAATGAATAATTTTCTGGAAAAGTTTCATAGTACTTATCTCACGTCACTGTGATGACAGTGCATGATTTAATTTCTTTTCTTTTATTATTATTACTATTATTTTTTTACACGGGCAGGCACTGGGAATCGAACCTGGGTCTTTGGCATGGTAGGTGAGAACTCTGCCTGCTGAGCCACCGTGGGCTGCCCTAAATTTTTTCAGATGCGCAATTGTGCAGAATAGAGCCCGTGTCTGTCTTGGACAGGATTGCGTCTCTAGATTAAGGGTCACTATGAAATGAGCACTCAGCACAGTGTTTGTTGAATGAATGAGTTGCCTCTCCAAGTCATTTCTAAGTGAAATGGCTTTAGATGTGCCAGAACAATGTTTATTTCCAGAACGTATTAGAAATTAACTTCTTCAGAAGTGATGGTAGTTGTTAATTACTTCTTGGTCTGTAGGACACACCACAGCTGTCCCCTCCTTCCCCCTTTCCTTCTCCTTTCTGTTCCCTTAACCCTTTGCTGCACTTCACCTTGCCTTATCCCTGCCTTGCTCTTTGCATCCCTCCTTCCTGAGCTTGAGACTCATGAACTCCATTTTCCAACACAATAGCCAAAATTCAAAACACTGCTCCTCCGTCACACTAGTTATATTCCATGTGACAAATAGCTACCACCCTGGAAAGCATACATGCAAAATAATTCCATCATTGTAAAGGGTTTCACTGGATAGGGCTGCAGTGTGCATGTGCTACTTAGTCTTCAAATATCACATCCTCAGGGAAGGTTGTCCAGATACTGTCCCCTCTTCATGACCTTTCAAAACCTTTACTTTCACTCTATGAAATTTTCAACAACTTAAAGTCATTATTTAACTGATAATTGTTTTATAGTTGATCCCTATTCTAAAATTTAAACTCCCCAAGGACAGGGATCATATCCATTTATTTGTGGCTATATCTCTGCATCTAATATAGTATATAGTATATGATAAATTCTCAATGTTTCTGAATGGAAGAAAGAGAGAAGGGAAGAAAGGAAGGAAGAGGAGGAGAAAAGGAAAGAGAGGAAGGAGGCAGAAAGGAAGAAAGGAGGGGGAAGGCTAGATGGAGGGGAGAAAGGAAGGGAGGAAGGGCGGTGGTTCTGGGGGTTGCGGTAGGGGAGAGGCAGCCGGGGTCCCTGGGGCTCCATACCCAGGCCCCACAGTGTGCACAGGGGACAGAGCCAGCCCCCAATCATGGCACAGGGCCAGGCTCACACCTCTCCTCTCGGGTCACTGAAACCATCTGGAATTTCTCACAGCCTCCTGGAATTGTTGCTAACCAAAACAATTCCGCTGGTGAGCCATCTCCATAGACAGCCCACTTTCACAATTGACTCAGTGAAAATAGATTAAATATAGCACCTGATTTCCCACATTCAGGGGAACTCACTCCTCTCCTGCCTCCCAGCTGACCTTTCTCATGCCCAGCCATGATGTCTCACTGAAGGGTTTTCTTGCTCATTTTTGGCCCAGGTTTAATCCACACATTTCCTTACCTTCTATCCTTGGGATTTTCTTTTCCTTAATGAATATATATATATATATATATATATATATATATAAACCCATGATCAAGCCAGCTTTGGGCTGTGGAGGGACTGCTCTGTAGCTGTTTGTCCTTTACCACTATTGCTTCTAACCTCCACCCTGCACTGCCCCTCCCAGAAGTCTGAAGGGCAGGGTTTCCCTGCAAAAGGATCTTTTCCCTTTAAAAACATCTATTGGATTATATTTGAAGCTCAGGGGAAGGTTGAGGTTAGCTTTTATTTTATCTGAACTAATATTAACCTAGCCTTAATTTAGGAACTGAAAAATAGCAGATACCAATGACCCTGCAATCCTCTGGTCATTATTCAGAGAGCTAGGCTGATGTTTAAATAACATTGAGGTTGTGAACCAAGCTGAAAAAGCAGGAAATTCACACTTAAAACTGACTTCACCTCTCCTGTAAAACATGAAAGACCTAGGGAAATGAATACAAAAAAAGAATGCCAACCAGAACTCTGTATTTCCAGGCTTTGTGTTAGGGTCTGCCATAATTTGAAATGCAATTTACGTCTGTTAATTTATTTTACGTAAATTTATTTATTCATTAAACCTTCATTAAATGTCTGCCCTATCCTAGGTACTGTAATAAGTTGTAGCAAAACAAATAAATTAAAAACTTTATATTCCAGTGAGGAAATGGACTGACTTTAATAGAAGCCTTTAATAATAGGTAGCAAAAAGAGGAATTTAAACATGAGTATGAATGTTTGTGCACAAGTGTGAGCAGTCTGAAAAAACTTAAACAGAACCATCCAAATATAGAAATGATTGTCAGAGTTCATCTTTTGACTGTCATTAGGATTTCTTTTCTAGAAAGGATGCCTTTCTAGAATGATGAATTAATCCCAGAAATTCTATAGCATGTGCTAATGAAGCATCCCATTCTATCAATATATTCTCCAATTTTTAATCTAAATTTTTCTCTTTTTCCCTATGGAGAGAGAAGAGAGGGTATTGGTAATCTTCAGTAGGAAACCCTATGCTGAATCATTTGATGAAGTGAAAATTCATTTGTATTTTCAAAGCCTTGTCCCATTTGTAACTTTACTGTTTTAGAATCATATTTGCATAAACAAGAAGACTTTGAGTTGTCAGTTTTGGTTCTTGAGGCATAGACACGTTTTTTTCGTTTGCATTGTACATATGCATTGTTGATATGTATTACAAATATTCATATGTTTTACAAGTGATTTAAAGGCCTTGGACTCCTTTTAGACTAGAGCCTAGAGCTGCACTATGTGGTGTGGTATTCCATATATATGTTCTCTACTACATATATGTCCTGTACTGTGTATATGCACTCGATTGTACATATGCCCTGTACTGTATATATGCACTGTGCTATATATATATATGCAATCTACTGTATATCTGCACCGTACCATATGTGTGCACTCTAATATACACATGTATTGTACTGTATATACTATATATGTGCTACATATATGCACTCTACTATATAAATGCACTCTACTATCTATATGCCCTCTACTATATATATGCACTGCATTGTATAATTGCACTCTACTTCACATGTGCACTGTACTATATAAATGTCCTCTACTACATATATGCACTGTATTGTTTATGTGCACTCTACTATATATATAGACACTGTATTGATATATGCACTTTACTGCATATATGCATTTTACTGTATAAATGCACTACCTGATATATATGCACTATCTGGTATGTATGCGTTTTACTATATGGTAGTCACTACACACAAGTGGCTATCTAAATTTAAATTAATATTCAGAAAACTAAAACTTAGTTCTTCAGTCACACTGAGTATGTTTCAAGTGTACAACGGCCAAATTTGACCGGTGTTACCTGTTGGAGAATGAAGATATAGAATGCTCCATCACCGCAGAGTTTATTGGGCACCATTGGTCTCCAACACTGGCTCAGCAGCCTGTTTGGGTTGGAATCATAAAGGAGGCCCCATGGTGTGTCCTTCACCTTCTGTCATGTTACCTGTCCTTGATCAAATGGAGACGATTTCACCTACAGTCAGACTGTATTCCCAAGTTCCCTCTGGGATCTTCACTGAGCAAGTAGAACAGCCATTTTGAAACTTGGGGGAAAATAAAGACATAAATGAATGTATCTAAGGGAAGAGCCAGAAAGCCAGCGAGCTCAAAAAGGAATATGGCAGGAGGAAAACCAGGGGATCTGAGCTTTGAAGAGGGCTGCATCGGACTTAAACTCTCACCAGAGACAGGGCGTCCATTTACAGTTTCAGATTGGCATCAGTAAAGGCAGTCTTGGGTAAATGAGATAAAGCATGACATGCCTTCACTGAAAACCCAGGAAAATCCTCTTATCAGCTGAGACACCTCAAGACCGACTTCAACTAGACCTCTACACTTGGGACCCGAATTCTCTCTATTTATATTTTCTCATAGAAAATATGTATTTAAGAAATTCAATGTTATGTAATCACGATCACTTCCACATCCAAGACAAAGAAACACAGAAATCTTTACAGGTCACCTGAGGATTTAAAAAAAATGAGGAAAGAAAAAATTATTGGTGAAAGAAAATGGAAAGATCTTAAATCTAGGTTTCAATGACTGCTATCTAGATTTGTGTCATTTTTGTATTCTGTGCCTAATATTCTTAATCAATTATCATTTGGAAATGTGAGATCTTTTTCAGTTGGACAAAAACCTTTATCTAAGGTGTGTCTTATAATTTCCTTCAAGGGACACAATAAGTTGTACGTAGAGGTATTTTAGTTTCTCAAAAATGTTGGGTCCTGGTGTTGGTTTGCATAATGTGCAAAAAGAGGTCCAAAGTTCTACTACCATTGCTCTATAATTGTAGGAAATTTGGTTTTTGAGATATAGTCATAGAATTCATATACATATACATATATATATATATATATATATATATATATATATATATATATATATATACATGGTGGCTTAGAGTATGTACCTTAGATAAACACGTTCTTAATTTTAATCCATTCCTGTGGGTATGAATCCACCGTAAACAGGACTTTTTGATGAGGTTACTTTAGTTGAGGTGAGGCCCAACCGAATCAGGATGGGTCTTCATCCTATTACTGGAGTCCTTATAGAGACTAACAGGGGACTGGAAGCCAGTGGAACCTGAGGTGAAAGAAGTTGTCATCATGTGCGCTGACATGGGACAGAGAAGCCAAGGGATCCCACAGATGGTTGGCTCACCAGCAGATGCCAACCCAGTGAGGAAGCAAGCCTTCTAGCCTCTGAAACCATGAGGCTACAAATTCCTGTTCTTAAGTCAACCCATTGTCTTATTTGTTTCAGCAGCCAGCAAACTAAAACAATATATTTCTGTGATATTTATTTTCAGTTCAATAAACATTTGTTGGGCAATGAACTGTTTATCTGACAGACTCCATTGGAGTTAACTGGAATGAAAACCAAATACAAAATTCAGTGCAAAGTCCCCTGACCTCTCCGGCTTGCGGACCTCATGCCGTGGCGTCCTGGCCCTCAGGATCGCCCGTACATCAGTGGTTCTCAAATTTTGGTATTTGTAGAATCACACACAGGTGCACAGACCAATCCCAGCCCTATATTCAGTCAGAATCTTTGAGCATCAAACTTGGATAACTTTTTCTGTTACAGTTTTCTACATGCTACTGGTGAACTATGGGATTTTAAGAATTGCTGCTATCATTGGATCAGGTGACTGATAGAATTTCAGAGATTGCTAAAAGACCTTATTCAGTATCATCCCTCCCTCCTCTGCAAAAATGCTTCTCTACAATTCCAGTCTATATATAGCAGAGCGTGGGATGAAGCCCATGTGTCTCACAGGACAGTGACAGGATGGATGAGGGAGAGGATGAAGACAGACCAGGTATGTGGGACTTGGCACACCTGCCCAGGCCTACTGCCACCCCTGGATCTTGTTAAGACAGGACTTCACCAACCTTGTCCAGCCTCCATGTCATGGGCTTTCAGAGGAGCCCAGTGTGTGGGGAGGGACAGAGGAAGGTCTGGTAGATCTGGGTGGAGTGGTTGGACCCTGTCCCTACTCACTCTTTTTTTTTCACATGGGCAGGCACCAGAAACCGAACCCAGGTCTCCAGCATGGCAGGTGAGAACTCTGCCACTGAGCCACCATTGCCTGCCCACCTACTCGCTCTTGATTGGAACTCCCCAAGTTGGGCTGTGGGATGGAGGTAGGCCTCTAACTGGAGAGTATTTACACCTTGTCTGGGATTGTGAGTCAGTTTTTGAGGGTAAACATGCCCTTTCTCTAGCTCTGCCTCCATGGTGGGTGGCAGCCATTGAGGTTGGCTGTGGGCTAGTGTGTTACCCATGCTGGGCACCTCTGTGACACCAACCCCACAGCTGCTGACCCTCCAGTGAGTTTTTACATGTGTCTCTTAGAATTTGGCAGGGAACAGGGGAGACATCTATGTTATCAGTTGCATAGTAAAAAGATCAACAGATATCCTTGAAGGCAAATTCAAGTAAGAGGCCTTAAGTGAACTTGGATGAAAAAAATCAGAACTGCAATTAGTGTGGCAGTAACTTGGAATTACTGACTGACTTTATCTATTACCCAGGATGAAAAATGAACATTCACAGACCTGACACCTCCTTGGCTCTAGGTTCCATGGGTGAGAAGGTGATGTGAAAGCATCCACATTATATGGTGGATCTGTGTAGGATGCTTCCAGACCTTGTGAGCACACAGGGATGTGCCCTCCTGCTTGGAACTCCATGGAAACCTCTGTGCGGGAGGTGGAGCTCCACAGCTCACCCCAAATACACTGCTGCAGCCAGTGGGGAAAGGGCTGACATGGCCCAACTCCTTGGCCCACAGTCCAAGACTGGGTAGCAAACGTCTGTGCGGCCAGATCTGTGGATCTCAGCATAGAGGAGGGACAGAGAGTTTCTTTTCCAAGCAATTTAAATAGATCAATTTTCAGCAGACTTGGAGAGAAAGACCATTCAGAACAGGCCAGGTGAAAGAGTTTAAAATGGCTCCATCCGTAACAACAAAGCTGGAAAGGAGAGGAGTTTGTGATCATTGCTCAAGCAAGCTCTTCCTTCCCTCCCAGGGATGAGGTATGGTGTATGGAATCCATTGTAGCTAATCATAAACAGGTGCACCTTCAACCCTTGATGCCAACCTGCTCCAACATGCTGTGGCCCCTCAGCTTAAGCTTCAGCTAATTATCCTGTGAGTTCTGGTGGGTGATGGGACTAGGAGCTGGTATCTCAGGAAGGGCAGAGTTATGACAAGAACACGTACTGCCTTTGCTCTCATGCCTGGACTTGTGAGTAGTTCAGGTATGGGCCTTTGATGGCTTCGTTCCCCTCTTTATCTCCCCACTCACCTGCCAAAGCTGTGCTTGACACTTAGAGATGCTTAAGCAGGATGCAAATGCATTTTGCTTAGCTTAGAGAGTGATGGGAAATAGTTTTATTCTTTTAATAATGTTTGAGTCTCAAAATTTTGATGCAAACCAACCATAAGGATATCATTTTGGCAGATGGTCCTCAGATTACCCACATGGATGATTTTTTTTGCACGATTACTGACTTGGAATAACATGTTGCCTCTTGTTATATTCCTTGGCCTACATTTTAACCAGCTATATTTCCTGCCAATTTATCCCTCTTTTGTAGAACCTATTAGATTTCCAGGGCTAAATTCCTGCAATTTATACTTGTTCCCAAAATAGGTTGGTCCCAAAAAGTAGATGGTAAATTTCCTAACCTTCTTAAAATACCACTAAATGGGGGTAAGAAATATTTATATAGGTTGATTCAGAGGTGAATACTGTGAAGCCAGCCAAGTAGGAGCTTCAACGTCCTTCAGTTTCAGGTAAGGCCCTTCTAAGACTCTGAAACTAATTTCATATGAAGAATTTGGTATTTTTTTCTAAGTAAGGGTCCCTAAAATTGTATCAACTATGGGTCCTGTGACACCTGTGTCTACCCCTGCGTTGACCACTAGTGTGTTGCATTTTCATAAGACAGTCAAGTCTTCAGTGTGAGCGTCTCCTTGACGGTAAAGCAAACATATTAATAGACACTTAAGAATATTAACAATAGATAAATTTAAATAAATAAACAGAAAGTTCAGGCATTATTCTTTTATATAATTATTTATTCTTTTAATATACCTTTTTATTTTAGAGAAGTTTTAAATTTTCTAAAAAGTTGCAAAGATAGCAGGCACACCTCGGAAATATTGTGGGTTCAGTTACAGACCACTGCAATAAAGTGGATATCACATTAAAGCAAGCTATAAGAATTTCTTGGTTCCCCAGTGCATATAAAAATTATTTTTACATTCAGTGTAATCTATTAAGTGTATAATAGCATTATATCTAAAAATAACAGTGTACATACCTTAATTAAAATGTGACACAGAGACAGGAAGTGAGCACAGGTTGTGGGAAAAGTGGCACCAATAGACTTGCTTGATGCATGGTTGCTGCAAACCTTCAATTTGTAAAAAAACCCACAATAACTGCAAAGTGTAATAAAGCAAAGCACAATAAAACAAGAAATGTCTTTACAGGTGATTCTCAACCAACCTGCACCGTATTCTGCTCTTATCAATATCTTATATTAGTATGCTACATTTGTTACAGTTATTGAACCAACATTGATGCATTATTAGCAGCTATTCTAGGATCCCATCCAGGGTCCACGTCACATTTGGTATTCCTGTCTCCTTGGAACCCTCTTGGCTGTGACAGTTTCCCACAGTTTTTGATGACCTCAGTGATTCAAATACATGAAGAGTATTGGTGAAATATTTTTACAGAATTTCCCTCAGTTGGATTTCCCTCAGTCTGTTTTTCTCATGATTAGACAGGGGTTATAGGTTTGGGGGATAAAGACCACCGGGGTAAAGTCCCATTCTCATCACATCATCTCAAGGGTACCTGCTGTCAACGTGACATCACTGTTGAGGTTGACCTTGATCACCTGGCTGAGGGGATATTTGCCAGTTTTCCTCAGTTTATAATTACTCCTCTCCATCCCTCCCCTTTGCAAACTGTACTTCCTGGAAGGAAGTCACTATGAGCAGCCCACACATCAGGGGCTCACGGCTGAACTCTTTGAGGGAGGACTATTTACATGTGATTTGGAATCAAGCTTCTATAGGAGGTCCAGCTCTCTCCTCCCCCATTTATTTATCATATGTTTAGACAACCATGTATTTACATCAATATGAACTCATCAATATTTGTTTTACACTTTGGTTGATTTATGGCTCAATTGTTTTGGCTTTGGTTTCTGGCTCCTGTATCCCTTTGATATCCCTTTGACCCTATCATAGTTGGTGTTTTTAATGATTTATTTTAGCACTTCCTTACTTTCTGGCACTACAAGATCATGCAGGTTCATCTTATATATTTCTTAACCCCGTGCTAGGATCATCCATTTCTCTAAGCAGTGCACGTCCCTTTACTGGGGAGTGGAACTAGAAATGAAGATTAGGGCGCTAAGTGTGCTTATTGCTATTGGAGTGGAGGTGACTTCTAGGCCCCCTAAGCAGACAAGAAAAAGGAAATATATATGCGTATATTTCCTTGTATTTATTCATATCTATAAATGTTTTATATATAACCATCTATATTTATTGTAAGCTAATCATAAGTTACTAATTATGTCTCAAAATCTCATCAATCTCCACATGGATCATTCTAGCCCACACCTCCTGCTTATCTGAATCCTACCAAACTAGCAATGAGAAAACCAGGATGCTACCATCTGCCATTCATTTCCTTCATTGCTCGATTTCAGTAGAAATGTATAGTGGTTGCACAATTATTAACCCCTATTCCTGTGGGAAACAACTTTATCACCTAGAGCACATCACCATAGGCAATCTGATTTACAGTCTCCATTCATCTCCAAAGCTACTTAGGTCAGCTTTTCCTTCACCCTCTTCACTGAGGTTGATTTACACATTTTTAAAACAATTTAAGATTATTTTGTCATAGTTGCATTCCAGTGAGCGTTCACCATCCATTCCAAACCCTGGTTTGCTAAATAATTAAAAAGTTTGCATCCATGAATGTTAACTCTGAGCTATAAAATTCTATTTCTTTGGACAAATGCACAGTCTTATATACCCACAAATACAGTATCACATGGAATACTGTCTCCATTGTAAAAATATCCTGCGTGCTTCACCAGTTCAACCATCCCTCCCCCGAAACCTCTTCCAGCCTCTGATCTGTTTTTCATTTTTATAGGTTTACATTTTCCAGAATGCCATATAAATAGAATCATAATGGATAACATTACCAGACTGGTTTCTTTCATTTATCAATATGCACTTATAGGATTCACCCATGCTGCTGCGTGGATTGATGTTTCATTCTTTCTTTCATCAAATAATATTCTCTTCTATGAAGAGCATCTTGTTGCTCCCAGCTTTTGGCAATAATACATAAAGCTTCTATAAAGTATTTGTGTGCAGTTTTTCATTGACATAACTTTTCAAGTCAGTAGGAGGTTACTTGCTAAATCATACAGTAAGTTACCTTCAGTATTTTTTTTTTTTTAACATGGGCAGGCACCGGGAATAGAACCTGGGTTCTCTGGCATCGCAGGCAGCATTCCTGCCTGCTGAGCCACCGTGGCCCACCCTACGTTCAGTTTTATAAGGACTTGAGAAACACCTTCCGAAGTGACTGTATCATTTCTATTCTACTAGTAATGGATGAGAGTTCTTGTTGCATGTCTCTTCACCAAAAATTAGTATTGTCAGTTCTTTTTTTTTTTTTTTGGTTTAGCCACTTTAATAGGTGTGTAGTGACATATAATTGTTGTTTTAACTTGCATTGAAAAATGTTGTTGCACATTTTTATTGTTTACTTTACATTTGTATATCTTCATTGGTGAAGTGTTTGCTCAGATCTTTCAACTATTTTTAAATGGGGTTGTTTGTGTTCTTTTTATGGAGTTTTAAGAATTACTTTTTAGTGTATTTTAAATACTAGTCATTTGCCATATACGTGAATCAGAAATATTTACCCCCAATCTGTGGCTGGCCTTTTTATTCTCTTTCCAATCTCTGTCAGAGAGAAAAAGGTTTCAGTGTTACTAAAGTTCAACTTATCCATTTTTAAAAAAATTTCATGAATCATCTTGCAGTTCTATAGACTGTTGATTCATGGGTTTTGAAGCTCTATTATTAGGTCCATAAGTGTTTAGGATTGCAGTGTTATCTTGATTAATTGACTCATTATGAATCAACTTTCTTATGAACTCACTATATTATCATTATGAAGTAATCTTATCTTTTCCTTGTAATATTCTTTGCTCTGAACTCTACTTTGGTTTGGCTTTCTTTTTACTACTGTCAACAGAAATCTTTATCGTTTACCAATAACTTATTTTGTCTTTATATTTAATGAGCATTTCTTTGAAGCAGCACATATTTGGGTCTTGCTTCTTTATCCAATCTGATAGTCTCTGCCTTTCATTGGGGATGTTTTTCCATTTACATTTAATATGATTATTGCCATGTAATTTCTGAATCCACTAGCATGATATTTGTTTTCTATTGATCCCATCTGTTCCTTGTTCCCCTTTTACTCCTCAACTGTCTTCATTTGGATTGAGTATTGTTTTTCTTTATGATTCAATTTTATCTCCTTTTTTGGCTTATTAATTATTAATCTCTATTTCTCTTACTTTAATTCTTGCTTTAGGGTTTATATTATGCATCTTTAGCTTATCATAGTCTATTCCCATTTCTTTTTTTCCCAACCTTTGTATTATTGTAGTCATACATTTTACTTTTATATATGCTGCAAACCTTATTCTCTATGGTTGTTATTTTTGTTTAAACTATCGATCATCTTTTAAAGAGATTTAAATGCTAAGAAAAAATATAAATGTGCCCATATAGTTATCTTTTCTGGTACTCTTCATCTTTCTGTACGCATCCAGATTTCCATCTGGTATTAATTTCCTTCTGCTAGAAAGACTTCCTTTATCATTTTTTTTTGTAGTGTGTCTTCTGGTGATGAATCACTTCAGCTTTTATATGTCTTTAGAAAAACTTTATTTCAGCTTCATTTTTGAAAAATATTTTATGGGTTCAGAATATGTTGACAGTGTTTTTCTTTCAATACCTTAGATCTATACCTCCACTGTCTTCTTGCTTATATTGCTTTGTTAAGAAATGTTCATATAATTATCTTTTACCCTCTATGTAACATTTATATATTTGCTTATTTATTTTTGGCTCCTTTTAAGATTTTCTCTTTATCACTGTTTTTGAGCAATTTGATGATGATATGCCTTAGTTCAGTTTCTTCCTATTTTTATACTTGTTTCATCATGCTTTTTGGATCTGTGTTTATACTTTTCATCAAATCTGGAAAAAAATCAGTTTTTTTTTTGTAGTCCTGTCCCTTCCTCTTGGGACTCGAATTACACACCTACTAGTCTTTTAAAGTTATTTTAATGATGTTCTGTTAATTATTTTTATACTTTTTTCTTAATATTTCATTTTAGGTAATTTCAACTTCTATGTTTTGAAATTCACTATTTTTTTCTCTTGCAAAATCTATTCTGCTATTAACTCCATCTAGTATATTTTTCATCTCAGAAACTGCAGTTTTCACTTCTAGAAGTTTAATTTGAGCATTTTAAAATATCTTCCATATCCTACTTGTTTTTCTGAACATATGAAATACAGTTATAATAACTGTTTTAATGCCCTTATCTACTAAATCTAACATCTGTACTGTTAGTTTTGATGTATTGATTTTGCTCCCCATTGTGGGTCATATTTTCCTGCTTCTTTGCCTGACTGATAATTTTTTATTAGATGCCAGACATAATAAATTTTACCTTGTTGGATATTGGATATTTTTTTATTTCTATAAATATTTTAGAACCTTGTTCTGGAATGCAGTTTAGTTACATGAAAACATTTTAATTATTTTGGGCTTATTTTTAAGACTTATTGGGCAGAACCCGGCAGTTCTCAATCTAGAGATAATTGTTTCCCACAACTGAGTTAAAACCTTTCTGCGTTCTCTGTCTAGTGCCTGGTAAATCATGAGACTCTCTTTCCATCCTGTCAGATGGCAACAGACACTATTCCCAGCTCAGTGTGAGAGCGAGGCAGCCTGACCTCTATTCCTTTCAGATGGTATTTTCCCAGCATTTGCAAATTGCCCAAGTTTTCTGTGAAGCTCTCTCCCCTGCAAGCTGCCTTGGTCTCTTTTGACCTTCAGCATCATCTTCCCAGCTCAGGATGTCTTCCAGGCTCCACCTGAGTCCTCTTCCTGTGCTGTGCCTACTAAGCTGTCTCACGGCATCAGCCCGCTGACCATGAGTCTTCTCTTGCTTGTTTCCCATCTCTCAGATGTCACTGTTCTTTGTTGCCTGATAATCAGTGTCTTGAAAATTTTTCTTTCAGATATTTTGTGTCCTTTTTTGTTGTTATTGTTTCAAGCAGCCAGTTATTCCAGCCAGTTATTCTATCTGACTTGGAAATGGAAATCTAGCAGGCAGTGTTCTAAATGTTTTACTTCTACTGTCTTGTTTAATCTTGACAAAATTTAGGAAATAGGAACTCTTATTACATTTACTTTTAAGCACAGAAAGCTAAACTGATACTCAGAGAGGCTAAGTCATCATCCTTTGGTCACAAAGTGAGTAAGTATTTGAACATAGGGTATTTGATTCCAGAGTCTGCCATATTTATGACCATTTCAGAAATACTTCTATGTTAACTTAAATCAGATGATTTCACAACAGCTGTTTTCATCATTGTCTGTAAAATGTTTTATTGTTACTATCAAAATTTAGGAAGAAATAATCTTGGTTTTCAAAATTGCCACTGCCATGCTAAATACAGTATGTCATTGATAAGGATGATAATGCTTTAATGAAAGGGCTTTAGACCACTCACAGCCCTTACCATTTTTTAGTGCTCTTGTTTGATTGTTTTGATCTTCCAGTTAAAACCAGGAACTTTAGGAAGAGTATCACACTTGGGTGAATATGAGAAGAAATTATCTGGAAGCACAGGTTCAAGAACAGCACTTTCCTATATCATGGGTTAATAGGTTTACATCATGAAGGAAGAAAAACAAATATTTTGCTTTCTTTTGTCAGATAGAGTTACTTATGCTGAAATCTGAGTGATGAGAGGGTAAACCTGTGAGGAAGGATTCAGGTAGAGAGAACAGCCTGGGCAAGCTCTGGAGCTGAAAGCAGATGGGGACTGGAATCGCAGGTTGAGGGGGCACAGAGCCAGAGAAGGGGGCTGTCACATGAGGCTTGGTGGGACATGTCAGGGTTTGTCTTTTATTCTAGTGGAAATGCAAGACAGTAGAAACCAAGAGTTATCTCATAACCCTTGGCCTTTTAAATTCAATGAAATAAGGCATCAGCAGCCACATGTCTTCATTTAATTTCAACCACAGTCTTCAAGGAGCTAGTGATATCCCCATTACAGACATGAGGAAATAGCCTCAGAGAGGTGAAATGATTTGTCACTGGTGGGCCAGGTCCAGCCATGCTTCCCATTTCTTCGTGCTCTGTCCTATGACACCATCTTTATTTAAATGCATAATTTTGAAAATTAAACCCCATGTACAAATTCTGAGCCTGTTTTTCTTATTTGAAAAGTATTGAGTCTTGAACTCCCACAGCCAGACTGTGGTCTCTAAACTATCATTTCCTGATAACAGAAACCAGAGCTCCATTGAAGACTGGATAACTCCAGGTCTGGGGCATGAAGTGTACAAGATAAGCCCCAAATATATTGTCATTCAAGAAATCCAGAACACTCCCAAAGACTCCTGGAGTTGTGTCAGAAGGACTCAGCTGCCAACTTGAAGAGGTGCCCACTGGCTCAAGATGGAATAACTTGTGGCTCATTAGAACTGTAATACATTGAAACACACTGATAATTGCTTGGGAATCCTTCCCTGATACCCTGGGTTCTGACAGAAACTCCCATCTCTTCTCTAAGCAGATTGAGCTTCTTCTACATCCTGCCATCCCATCTGTAATACTCAATTTTCCTGAAGAACGCTGAAGGCAGAGATTATGTCTAGCTTGTCAATCATTGGATCCTAAGTCATGGGAAATCAATATTTGTATTAGAATGCAATATTATGTACTGAAATGGCTATACTGAAAAGAAAAGGTTGATGAACTTTTACCTTTGTTGAAGTTCAGGGAATCTTTGGATAATACGAGGAAGGAAAAGACCTTTCTTTCCAGAAGAATGCACATATGCACACTTATATGCACAGAGTTTCCATATAACTACAGATCATTCAGGATCCACTGTCATCTGTTTATATCATGGATCTACTGGATCTATTTTCCGAATTCATGATTTATCATGATTTAGCTGTAAGACAGTAGCTTTCTTATTTAATCAGGTTTATACTTTTAAAAATCATAGAAGGAGGAAGAATTATTTGGAGTGGAATTATTTATAGTTTTACTGGAAACCACAAAATGTTATAGTTTTATACAGTCCATAATATTGATCACATGTTGATGGATGGTATAAAAATTGGACACTATGGACATAGCAAAAAAAAAAATCAATTATCCAGTTTCCTTATTTTGCAATAAGATATAATTAAACTTACATTTAAAACTTGGATGATTGTCCAGAAAGTTTTAGCAAGTACAGTTTTAGGGAGTTTTTTTCTAAGCTGCAAAATTATCATATCTTATGTAACCTTTTAGTTAACTTTTCAATGCACACTTAGGGAAAAGGTGTGGTGTGATCCAATAAGCAAAACATACGTATTCAGTCAAAATACACCCCATTCCCATTCTCTCCCCTACATCTAGCTCAGCTTTGCATCCTATGCTCTATTGGCTAATTTTGAGTCTTTCCATGTGCACAATCGAAAGTGCTCTCATTGCCAGGTTTGCACTCAGAACCTTATCTACTTATTTGTTGCTGTTAACTGCTATGGAAATGACATCAGAGAGAAAGCACTTCTATTCACATCTAAAGACTCAAAGTAAGATTATATAAAGCCGGATGGCCCTTTGGGTGTCTATACAATACCCCAGCAGCTGGGGTCCCTTGAGTTTACATTTCCTTTACATCAAAGGCTCATCAAGGAACATTATGATGTTCTCTGGAATAGAGAGTTGTCTTTTGATAAATTCATGTGTGATGTGCCCTGAAGCCCCCTGGGCACATGTCTTTGGCTGATATAAAGATAATTTAGGATTTCAGTGTGGTTTTACAAAATGAAAATGATCTGTGAACCTTGAAGCAAACGTGTAACCTTTCTTCCCCATTAAGGCAGTTAAATGCTTTAGAGGGGCACTCACACCAGGCAATGGAAGTGCTGTTTCCATAACTCTGGTTTACTATGTAACATCAGACCTGGATCTATTTATTGCTCAGTTCCCTTTTGCTTAATACGGTGTCCACTTACAAATATTCCCAGAAAGACATACACTCAAGACTTCCAGGGAGTTGAAGGATGAACCTAAGAAGACGTATCCTTATAATGACTTTTGGTTGCTCTTTTTTCTTGGGAAAGGGACTACTAAATTAGCAAAGCACACAACCAATTTCTATGGTTGTTCTTATTATTGGGATAAGGATAAAAGTTTACCTTAAATATCTAGGCAATCAGACATTCGTTTACATGACTATTGCTTTGCTTCCCAGCCTTGCAATGGTCAGTTTCTGGAAAGGGTTTGAGCTGCTGGATCTGTCTTTGCATAAGCTCAGGATAATCATAAGTTGGGGATGACGACATTGGCCCCTGTTAGCCCTCGGGTGTGCAGACCATATTGCCTCATCAAATGTATAGGGACCCAGCTGGCTTTCATCACTTGAACAGTTCTCTTTGACAACAAGCAAAAAACAGTTTTCAGCCAGAAAGCAATCAGCAGGTTTTCTAACAACAGCAACAACAATGAAAGGCAAAAAAAAAGGAAGTCCTATGAATTCACTAACTGTTATAAATCATGAGCACACAGTGTCATCAACAGCACATACAAGGAATGTGCAGTGGTGCCAGCCTAACTCCTTGAGGCTGGTCACCACATCCGTACAACATGGAAGAGATCCTGGTCCACCAAGGACTGCACATTTCCTTAGGTCTCCTCGGAGCAGATTTCATTTTTAAATGTGAAAATGATAATGAAGTCATTTAGGATCTGATGGGAATCTGAAATTTTGAAAAGTGGAAAGGAAACGATGATCACAAGTAAAAAGACGGAGGGTTTGTTGTTAACTTCGTGTTTTACTACTAGTTGTTAGAGATGATTACACAGTTTTGCTCACCTCTACATCCAATTCAAAGTGGATTGAATCAACCATCCATCTCAAAATCTAGTGTCAGTTGATCAGAGGGGTGACGTGAGCCTGGGGTGGCACATGTCTGGGTGACTTTTGCTTTTGCTACCTCCTCTTGTCCTTCTTGCATCTGCTAGGTCTAAATTCGTGTCTTATTGCGATATGCCCTGGGCAACTCATATCTTTGCTTCTCTCTCTCCTTTTTTTCCTTTTAACAAAAAACATAGATAATTTCAAATCCCTTCATGGACTTTCTATCAAGATCAGAATGCCGAGTGATATTCAGTGTTAAACTCACGAGTTGTTTGATGATAACCATCCCATAACATCTGCCTATGGCACATTTCTCAAACTTCCCAAGGCCTTTTTTTTTGGCAGATGAGGTGAGTTTTCAGCATCTATGTGTTTCAAAAATCTAACTGGAGAAGGAGTTTATTTTCTCTTCCTTCCCCCCACCTCTCCTTCCTTCACTTCAGGCTTTTAAAGACAACTGTTGGATGTGATTAATGAAGGTAGAGATTAGAAACATAAAGTTCAAGAGCTGATTTGTTTATTTGTTTAAGAGAATTGTTTTCTGACTGTTTCTTTCTGGGGCCACATGCTCATTTGAAAGCCTCAGCTCTGTGGCTGCGCTGGAAGTACACAGCCAAGAAGAGTGTTTACTATAAAGAGAGAGAAGGGAGACATTTGCTTTTGCAAATAATTTCTTCCCATCGTTAAGATATTTTTCGTTCACTCTTTACAGAGAGGGAAATGCATCTCTTGAGAGGTTTATATCAATTTCAGCCATTCTTCCAGAGGCTAGGTTCTGATTGCTGGATTTAAACATGTAATTCAAATCAGTGGGGGTTTCCGTGAAGCTCAACCTAAATGAAAAATGTTTTCAGTGTAAGTTTATCACATCACAAGCTGTACTCAGAAAGGAAAGGCCTAACGCACTTAGATTTTACATTCAAATTTTGTGTCTTGATGTGCACCTCATTCCTCCATATCAGAATTGTATCAATTTCACCCAACAAACCTATGGAATTCTCTAGAGAGGGATTTCAGGTTTGTAATCACAGTTACCCTTTGAGCAGTTATCATCACCCAGGAGTTAAACAGCAAATACCGCCTGCTTTTTGACCCAGCCTGTCTCACCATGCTACTAAGATGCACGCTGAGGCTGGGGAAGACAGTGCAACAGGGGAACCAACAGGAATATCAGGGTTTTTTTTTCTGGACGTGAGTCCTTTGTGCTGGGACAATGAGATAAATTTCATTCATGGTCCGGAAGGCGTATAGGTTCCCATGTGGTTCAGCTGAATTTCCAACAGCTTGGGTGGGGCCAGGGTATTGCCTGCGTTACTTATTTGCCTCCAATAGAAACGGGAGTTTGTGTAAAGTGTTTGGATTTAATACCCCCAAGTGTGAAACTAAGAGGACTTCTTTTAACATTTTCTTCATTTCATGATTATGATTTGCCCTTTTGGTTGACACCATTGAGCTGAGTTGACCCCACAGGTTGGTAACCACCTGACCTGGGAGAAGGTATTATAATATCTTTCGAGTGCTCCTTTGGGAGTACTCCTTTGGGAGAGCCCCTTCTGGTAGTGCTCCTTTGGAAGAGCTCCTTTGGGGAGTATTCCTTTGGGGGAGCTCCTTTGGGAGAGCTTATTTGGGAAATGCTCCTTTGGAGAGTGTGCTGGTTTGAGAGGATGTATGGACCCTACAAAAGCCATGTTTTAATCTAAATCCCATTTCATAAAGGCAGAATAATCCCTATTCAATACTGTATGTTTGAAACTGTAATCAGATCATCTCCCTAGAGATGTGATTTGATCAAGAATGGTTGTTAAGCTGGATTAGGTGATGACATGTCTCCACCCATTTGGGTGGGTGTTGATTAGTTTCTGAAGTCCTACGAAAGGTGAAACATTTTGGAGAATAAGAGATTCAGAGAGAGCAGAGCAGAATGACATAGCCACGAGAAGCAGAGCCCACCAGCCAGCGACCTTTGGAGATGAAGAAAGAAAATCCCTCCTGGGGTGCTTCATGAAACAGGAAGCCAGGATAAGAAGCTCATTTGGAGAGTGTTCCTTTTGGGAGTGCTCCTTTGGGGAATGCTCCTTTGGGAGAGCTCCTGGAGTGTGCTCCTTTGGGGAGTATTCCTTTGGGAGAGCTCCTTTGGGGAATGCTTCTTTGGGAAAGCTCCTTTGGGGAATTTCCCTTTGTGGAGTGCTCCTTTGGAGACCATTCCTTTGGAAGAGCTCCTTTGGGGAGTGCTCCTTTGGGATAGCTCCTTTGGTGAGTGCTCCTTTGGGGAGGCTCATTCTCCTCTACCCTTCATTGCTTCCCTGTGTTGGTATGGCAACCCTTGTATGGAAAACAGAATAATGTTCCTGCCATTATTTTCTTTTACATTTGTAATGTTAGAATACATTTGCTTTTAGGCAGATAATTGCCTCAGTAAAACGATCCCTTCTGCTCTTCTTCATTAAAAATGTGTTACAATTGGATACAAAGTGATTTCCTATCATGTCACCTTTCTTTTGAACAGAGGGACCTGAGAATGTTTCAATTATGTATTTTTTAGGCAACTTTAAATGTATATTCTTCCCCCCTGTGTCTGTCATAAGAAATGTTGACAAACTATCAAAAATATAGGGCTTACATTAAGTTTCCGAGGATTTTTTTTCTTCCTACACTTAAAAAAATCTAGGATTGTTATTCTGTATGGGTTGATTGCCAAATAGTTCTTTAAAATTATAGCATTTGCTTCCTGTTTTCAAGGGCTATCTGAAATCAACTACTTAAATATAGACTAGCTGCAAAACACAGTGCTTAAATTAGACTGTGCTGAGACCACAGTGACAGCTCCATCAGAGGGCAGGCAGATGTGAGGGTTCATGCGTGCATACACAACTACCTGTCCACATTCCCCCACCCCCACACACCCACGCTAACCAGTGCTCAGTAGGAACAAGTGCCCACAAAGCCTGATGTCCACAATGGCCTGGTCTCACCCCCCGCAAGTCTGAAACCTTGAGGTCAAACTCTAGATGATAGGGTCTCCCACCACTTTCCTACTTGGATGGATGATTGTTCTAGTTTCTTTGCACATTGTCTTGTCCAGGCAAAAATAGAGAAGACATTGCTTTTTCTTCAGATGTTTCTTTTGACATGATCTTTATTTGAAAGATGTCGTTGTAAGCATCCCTCACTCCCCCCCACCACGTCATATTTTCTGTAATTTGAGTTGTATCACTGTCCTGCTTTCCTTTGCAGGGGTGAAGTCACATCATGTTCTCATTAAGAGTCCTGGTAAGCGCCCTGAGTATAATAGCTGACTCAATTCATTGTGTGAATAGTGCCAGAGACTTCAGGAAAAAGAAAGCAGCAGCAACTCAGAATGGGCACTCAAGCATGTGGTTCTGCTAGCAATAATAAGCAAGTGAGTGTTGCTGTATGTAATCTCTCTTACTAACTAAAGGATGAAATGTTACTCAAGAGTAACACACTAAGGAGATATTGAAGTTAAATGTCTGGCCATCACCGGCCAATGTTCTTCTGTTGGATGAGACAGCTACTGGTCATGTTGCTTACCCAGGAAGTACCAGAGCTACTTACAACCTGGGAGCATAAGAGAATCCTTCCATGGTCAGCAGTGTCAGCCACATCTTGCTCGTTGGTCCCTAAAGCTCTGCTGCTTCACTCATTTCCCATTTCTAAAGTTAGGTCTTTAGTCTGCCAAAGTCGTTTGCTGATATTTTACTTGTTTTATGGCTATAGCATTTTTACTTTTTACTTTTAATGTTTTCTGTATTAGAGTTATTGTAGATTTATAGAACACCCATGCATAAAATACAGGATTCCCATATAATGTAATTAAAACCTTGCATTGGTATGGAACATTTGTTGCAATTGATGAGAGAACATTTTTATAATTGTACTATTAATTAAAACCCATGGTTTAACTAAGGGTTCACTGTATAGTATAATCCATGGAGTTTTAAAAAAATTTTTTCTGTTATATATATACATTCTAATATTTCCCCTTTTAATCATATTCAGATGATAAATTTCAGGGCAGTTAATTGCATTCACAATGTTGTGCTACCATTGCCACCATCCATTACCTAAATATTTCCATCATTCCCAGTAGGAGTACCGTATATTCTAAGCCTTAACTTCCCAGTGTCTACTGCCTCCCCATCCCCTGGTAACCCTCTATTCTAGATTCTGGCTCTATGAGTTTGCTTATTCTAATTGTTCCAAACCAGTGAGATCATACAATATCTGTTCCTTGCGTCTGGCTTATCTCACTCAACATGATGTCTTCAGCGTTTGCTTCACTTTACTTTGCCGCCACTTAGGTATCTTAATTTGCTGAGCAAGCCAATCCGTATCTGACACATGCCCCACATAGCTTAGTGCTATTCTGATGTACTGCCGAGAGTGGGGCTTCTCATCTGATTTTTAGAGCTAACATCTCAAGGGTGGGTATTGGCTCTTGTGGACATCTTGCCAAATGGTACGACATGGCCAAAATGTGTCCTGTTCTAGGGACCGGGCTGATGGCCCCCAGGACTTACCTCCTTGTGGCAGAGTGCCTGCTGAGTTGGTTCAAAGACACAGCCCTCATTGCTTTGGTTCACGATCTTGGAATCTAGACATGAAATCGTCATCAACAAGTCTTTCCTTCCCACTCCTGATTCCTCTCTGGCTGAAAGCCTGGTGCCATGAACATGCACGAGAGCCGTGATGCACACTCACCCGGTCTTCCGGGAGGGGCACTGAGACAGTCTGCAGTAGAAGCCAATGATCAAAGGGCCACCTCTCCCCAGCTGCCGGGCCATGCATTCCACCCTGCAGGGGTGGCATGTCCAGTGACCTGGGTCCTGAGGAGGCGTTGGCCCCCATTGTGTACCAGCTCAGAAGAATGGAATCATTTCCTCTTGTCTGCTTCCTTCTCACCTGCAGGCCATGCATGCTGTCTCATGGATCAACAGCTCGGGATGAATTTGTGCCCAGCTACAAAACTGCTTTGAGGCTTGTATAGAATAGTTAGGAAATCCTTGTCATCCCTCATCACTATTAAGCAATCAATTTCCCTGGAAACCTCCTTATGTTGGACCTGATAAGCTGTCAGCACTGCCAGTGGCCTTTCCCTGCTGTGAGGTACCTTTTCCTTGTTTACTTAGAACCTGCCTGGTGGTCAGATCCTGGCAAACCCAGGAGGCTCACGGTGTGCCCAGCACACCTGACAGTCCTTTCTTTGGCAGGTGATGGAAAGAAAGGATTCAGAGAAAATACTAAAAGTTGTTCAGATTCACTAATTCCACTAAGGAAATGTGAGAGAGGAAGCCTGTGTGTCCTGCAGCTCTGCAGAGTTTTAAAATGCTGGGGGAAGGTCTTCACTCCTTGGCCCCTGGGGCTAGCTTTCTTGTAACAGATAGAGATGGAGAGTAATTAGAGGTTGAAAGTATAAGCAAACCAATCTGTTTTGTTTATACAAAGAGGTTCCCCCAGAAGTGAGGCAGCAGCAGAGACCTAAGTAATGAACACACGTGTTTGGAAAGAGTATAAGGTACTTGTAAATGTTATAGTGGCGTCGCTATAGTTAGAGGCCTGGCAACATTTCCATTATAAATTCACATTGTCAGAGGTTTAACATTCAGCTGTAAAAATTCCAGGCTGCAGCTTGGCACCCAGGGATATGCTGGGAACAGAGCTTTTATCCTGGATAGCCTGCTCCTGTCCCTGCCCCTCTGGTCCTGCTTGGATCTTCCATGATATGGAGGGAAATCTCACCAAAGCTGCTGCTCCAGGAGACTTGACTCTCCAAAGGAAGCAATGTGCTTTGCTGTTAACCCGTGGAGTGCATGATTGAAGCAAAATTGTTCAGCAAATCCAGCCAAGGGTTACATGAAGATAATAAAAGTGTAAGTGGAGCATTCCAGAATTCATCTGCAAGCAATCTTAGGCTAACAAACCACTTTGGAGAGAGAACCTTTTGTTCCCCCCTTATGTAATGATGGCACACGTGGGGAATTTAAATCAACGAATGATGAGCACAGATCTAAGGTGAAGAGAATCTGAACAATGGATGTACCCACAGTCTCTAGCGGCGGCGGACTAGATCTCGGTGGCATGAACCAGGGGTTGCTGAAAATGTGCAGGGCACAGAGGCCTTGCCAGTGGCCAGCTTTACAGAAGAGTCTCATCTCATCTTGCCTTCCTGCTCTTTAACCTCTAAATTATCCCCACTTTTGTACCTTCCTGTAACAGTGACAAAAGAATGTATTTTCTTCAAGAATCAGACTGACATTAGCTGTGTCACCAGAGACATCCTGAATTGTTCAGGAAGAAAAGAAAAGATTTTTAAGACAATGCATCAGGAAGCTTAACAAAGCCTACAAAATGTGCCAAGAAGTTTGAACTTTTAAATTAAAAAAAAAAAAAAAGAAGTAGTATAATGAACTGGTGGCCGTGCCAAGCCTGGAGAGATGATTTAGCAGGGAACTGGGAATTTCTTCCACCCATTAATTCTCCATAATAATCAGTTAAGAACAAATCTAAAATGTAAGAAAAAACATCTTTTTTTTTCTTTCCTCAGTAATGGAATCATATTTGATCTTAAACTAATGTCACTCTCAAAATCACAGTACCATTTCTATGCTAGTAAAATCGATCTTTATCAAAAGGGAAAATTACTAGCAATCAGCATTTATAGTTTATTCAGTTTTGTCAGAAACAGGCTTAAGTCATGTAAAGTAGACTGACTTAAATCCCCAAGAAAGAAAGATATTCACTGTTAAAACTTCAATCTTAGCTGATCCGGTTGCATAAAAATGCAAGAAACAAAAAGTAAAACTGCTTGCGTTCCACATGGTAGAGTTTGGATTCTCAGGCTTGCTCTTGAATTCCTTGGCTTTAATTTAGATCCTAGGAAATATTTTGAAGTGAGAGTCTGAAATTCTAGTTTAATCACAAATATATCTGTTTTCCAATGGCACTGAGGAAAGCATATAAACAAGGCAAAAAAAAAAAACAAAAAAACAAAAACAAGGCATAGCAGTAAAATTCAAAGTTCTGCTTAGGGCCAGAGCTTAGTGGTCATGTGAATTAGAATACTTAGCAAATACATTAAATGCATTGAAATCTTCTTCTTATCTAATCAGGCACCATACATTCTGGGTTATGAGCTGTTGGTTAATTACATGCTTTTTTTTTTTTTTTGCTTTTGGAGATGAGGTGAAAATGTCCAGGGATTTCTTAGCTGGTTGACTGAGATCATCCTCTGGTTTTCTGCTTCCTTTCCCTTCTTCTTGCTCATCTTCATCTCTTCTCATCATCAACCTCAAAGACCCATAGAAACTCACAAACTAAAGTAGGCAGCAAGATACATGAAAACATTTAAACTGTTACCTGTACATGAGAACAATAGGCAGGAAAAACCAGATGAAAACAGCAAGTTGGTCTGGCCTCTCGCGGGCCTCTCCTAGCTCTAAGCTCAGCTTTACCTCGCACTGTTTTAAAGGAGGGACTTAAAAAAAACCTAAATTGTGCGCAAAATCTGGACAAACGGCGTTGATTTGCAGACACATGCAAATCACCACTACTATTTTTGTTGTACCTTAATAAACGCTGAGAAGTTTGTTTTCCTCATTTCAAATTAAAGAGTTGAAAGTTTATATTTATTCCTTGCAGCCAATAATTTCCTCCCACATTACCTGCACCATACATCCCGCTCAGCAGGGGTGCAACAGTGCAAAAGTACACATCACCCCGAGGAGCCAAAACACCAACATAGCCTTCAAAACAATACTTGAATAGGGTTTCTGTTTTTCTTGAAGACGCTGCTTAAACGTATTTTCCTTCGTCGCTCATTGTTTCATTCTGTTATTTTTTTTCCTATTCGTCCGAAAGAAGGAGGCTTTAACCTTGAAGTGCCCTCCCGGCCCGGGGCCACCACACGTGTGAGAGACCCACGCGGGATTGTCGCTGGAGTTATATCTCCTAGGGTTTCACCAGTGAGGAAAGTCTTCGTGGTTATAGATCTGTGAATGCATTTCAGAAGTGGTTTGCCCTCTGATTAGGGTTCTGTCTGACGGAAGGCCCAGGCCGTCCGTCCCAGCTCCCAGCGCCTAAGTGCGATCTGGGGGTTTCCTCCACCGCTCCTGCCTCTCACTGAGCAGCAGCTGAGGCAGAGGCCAGGGTGGGCGGCTGGAGGGCAGGAAAGCAGCGCAGTTTACTCTGTTAAATTCGCAAGGCGTCTTCCTTCAGCTTCATTTTTATGAACGTGCTTTGCGTTAGTGTAACAATACGCCGCAGTTCCTATAAAGTGGAGCGCACCCTGAGAAAGTGGCGGTGCCCCTCGTGCGCCTTAGCGCGCGCGTCCAGGCGCCTGGGTGGTTCCCAGAAGATGAAGGTCCGTGACTGGCTTGCTGGAGGCTCTGCCCCCTGACCTGCTGCCTTCCTTCGCGGTTCAGAGGTAGTCACAGTGGATCTCTGCATAGCCATGCTGCCAGGGCTGACCTGAAGGCGCCAACAGAGGCGAGCCTCTGGGGAGGTCCCTGGGTCTCCACCGCACACCCGACCCCCCCCAGAGGCCCGGTGCTGCATCCTAGCAGGCTGCGTCTTCTGCAGGGAGCTGTGCCTATGTCTGCCGTGGATGAAGCAGTCCTGAGGGCAAGCATCCATTCCACGCAATAATCCGTGGTCAGTATCACACAGCATGCAGTGTGCATGGTCTGCAGCACAGGTAAGGGAAGGGCTCTGGGGCCCTCAGGAAGAGAGCTGTCTGTGCTGGCCTTTGGGGTCAGGGCACGCTTGTCCAGGTGGGCTGCTTGGATTGGTGCTTTGCGTTCCAGATGCTCCAGCCCTGAGGATTCCTGAGTCCTGTGATCTCTGGCCTTTGCCACCAGCTTGGGCACGTCCCCCAGGAACAGAGAGCATTTGGGCAGTCCTGCTGACTCTTCGAAATAGGGTGTTGCCTGACAAACTAGCAGGGAGTCTGGCTGGTAACCACCAGTTCCATTTTCACCATTTCTTGATCCCCGGCTTGGTTTTCTGGGAACCAGCATTAAGAGAGGTAGAGAGGCCTGGTCACTTCAGCTACTCTAGAAAGAAATTATCTGGATTCTGCTACATTAAATTATAAAGCAGATACCTGAATGCTTTAATTTTCTCATATAAAATTTAATTTGCCTTTTTGTGACTTAGAGGTGAGGTTAAAGATTCAATATTGCTAAACTCTTCTTATACCACCAATATTTAATGATATTTAATAGTAGCTATCATTTAGTGAGCAGCACTTTTATTAGAAAGGGAAAGAATTTATATTTATTACTTCCTTTTCAGTTGAGATAAGAGAGACTTCTTCCACTTTTTCTTAGGAGGGACTGTCCTTTATGAATCTTTTGGGTAAGAGTTCTCCTTGGCACATTGTACATATGCAATAAGGATTATTATTAAAGGATACAATTTTCAATGACCAGTGTACTCACTATGAGAACTGAAAACTTGTTTCCTTTGAAGTTTGATTCTTTGTAATCCCATGACTAAATAGTCCCTCTCAAAAGAATATCTGTGTAGCAATGTTTAGGCCTTTCCTAGAATAGCATTTCAGTACTAATCTTCAAGTTTTATGAGAGATAAAACTGGAGATAAAACAGTTTTATGGTAAAAACTGGAGATCATAAAGTCACCAAGTAATTGAATGTGGAAACTGGACATAGGTTGAACTAATTTAAGTTGTTTTAACCTTAAAAGTCAAAGGCTAAGATTGCCTTCATATATATGGATGAATAAATAATTTAAACTTTATAGAGAACATATTTAAAAAGATAGAACAACTAATGAAAAATTAAAGTAGATTGTTTAATTGATCCTGTGAATTCTCTAGCCTCAGAAAGTAGATTGTTCTTATAGTGAGGCCTTCTGAGATCGACTCTACTAGTAGAATTTTAAGATAGTTTTTGGTTAAATATTGCATCTAAAAAACAAATATAATTTTCATATCATGCCATAACTATTTGGTAATTTAAAGACGTAACCATTGCTATATTAGCAAAAATGGAAAAGTACACATTTATTACAAAAATAATAAAAGTTTGGCTTTAGATGGAAAATTGCCAAGTACCTGTTGCCAGGAAAGGGAAGCTAATCTCAGGACAGACTTCCTTCCATCTGCATTGTTTTCTATAGAAACAGATTATAATACTTCCCACAGTGCTGCCCCTTCACTGACAGGCTGCAAAAGTGAGTGGTCCAGGAGAGAAGAAGATACAATACTGTCTATTGATTTTTACCTTATCACTAGATGGCTAGTGGCCAAAAGGCGGTCCTTGGCAACTGACCCCAAAATAGGAAATGGCCCATCGCAAATATTACTTTTCAATAAATGCCCTGCACTGAAAATAATGGGCCATGTTTAAGATGGAGGCACTTAGGTACCTGACGTGTGGGACCTGTTACACTTTGAGCTTTTCAGAGCAAGGCTGTGAAAATGAATTATTTCTTTCCCCACATTTAAAAAAAAATCGAACAGAATATTAGCAAGAAAATAGCTCCTTCAGAGATTATAAAAATCATCCATATGTCAACATCTTATAACATTATTTTGAAGCATTCCTTATTGCCAGATAGCAAGTTCTCTTGGAGAAAGATGCCATAAACAAGTGCCATTTAATATCTGATAGATACTGGAGGCTGAGAATAACATGTGGTGGTGTCTTGTGTCTACATCACCTTTTTACTTTGGGGTTGCACTTCCAGGGTTTGTAGTATTTGGGGTCTATGAGAATGATCAGCCCTAAAATCACATAAAAAGAATACAAGTTTATGGTATCATCACCAATAAGCTTTTGTCTAGCCTTAGCTTTTTTCATTATGGTGTTTATGATCATTAGATTACTATGTTCTTACTCAAGCTATGGAATCTTCCGGAGAGCCTTCCCATTTTTAGACTTAGGTTGAATAGTGTCACTTGCTCTCTAGGCCCTTATCCATCTGATTTATTACATCTTAGGGCAATATTTGTGGGAGAGGATGCTTTTTGGTTTGGGATTCATTTTTTGAGCAGACAGCCTTATTACCTTATTGAGTACAGGATGGCACAAACTTCTTACAGGATGTCTGTGCTGACACTATGCTTTTCTACTGACAGATGGTGGAATCCAGTGTTAAAAGTTTAAAACTAAGAATGGATGTTGGGTATTGTCATCTGTATAATGAGAAAAGTGATTAATTTCTTGGCTGCTAATGTATTTTGCAAAGTAAGCATTTCTTGATTCTTTTCAAAGTAGCAGAGCATATTTTCCAACCGTGAGCCTCCTACCTGCATCCTGTATAGGTAGGAAAAGCAAAAGTGAAGAAATGGAAAGCCAGTTTATTCACTTCCATTCTTGCTGGCTGAGTGCTTATGCTTTTAGCTCCTTCTCTGAAATTCTAGTTGACTTAATCCTGAATTTAACCTGCATATCTCACAGCTGGTTTTAAACATATACAACTTATCTATCCAGTTGTTAAAGTGGCAGAGGTGCTGGATTCCCAGATCTTTTGTCCTTCAGAATTGCAGACAGTCTTTCAGGTGTCCCAAATCCCAACATGGAAGAATAAACAGCCCACCACCCCTGACCCCAGGCCCCTTGGGCCTCTACACTCAGCCTGGAGGGAGCTGAACTTCCCTCTCACAAGACCTCCCACATGAGTCTATTTCCATTGTCTGAACGCCGAGTTCTGGAGTCTCGCTCCCTGAAATTTATGACCAAGCTGTCACCACTTCAAATGTTATTTGGAGTGCTTCTTTTTCTCCAGGAGAGTGTAGAAAGTACAGCCAAGTTAGACTTGATATTATTTTGAAAACTTCAAACTGGTTGAAACAGAAAATTTCAATATGGAGATAGATTTCTGACTTGGAACGTGTGCATTTAGTGTCGATTACTCCATTGAAGGAGTTAGGATTCCTCCTGGCTTCTGATATTAATACCAGGGAGAGTGTGTTATAAGGAAGAATACTGATGAAAGGAGAAGGAATAGATGAGAGCCACAAAAACACCCTTAACGTTCCGAGTTGAAACAAGGTAGTGGCTTACAAAAACTATATTTCATTTGTATGGAACAGTATACTATAAATTTATTAACTAACAGAGCTTCAGATATTCTTAATGCCAGAAAGGTTTAAAATTTTGTTTTTATAGAAGTACAAGCCTATTTCCTTTAATATGTGTTTTTTCCCCATAATTTGGGGATTGAATTACGTCCCCCACAGGAGACACACTCAGATGTTCCCCTGTGTTCCTGGGGGTGTGAACCTATTTGTAAATAGGACCTTAGAAGATGTTATTATTAATTAAGGTGTGGGTTCATTTGGGTACATGATTACTTAAAGATCCTATTTAGATGTGGCCAATTGAAATCAAGGTGGGCCTGAAGCCATATGGCAAGAGTCCTCATAAGCAAAGGAAATTCAGACATGGTAAACCAGAAGTCGGAAGTCCGTAGAAACTAGATAAGCAGACGTAGGAAGAAAGAGCCCCCCATATGACCTGAGGATGCTGGAACACTGCATACTCCAGGAGAAAGCCAGTCCTATCAACACCTTCATGTTGGACTTTCAGCCTCCAAAACCATGCCGACACTAAATTCCTGTTGTTTAAGCTAACTTGTTGTGTACTATTTGTCTTAGCTGCCGTGGCAAACTAAGACATCCTGCTATGCAGAATTTGAGTATAAATTTACCTGTTTTTTTTTCAAGGTGTAATGTGTGGAGGGCTAGAACTGCATTTTTGTGGGACCTGGGTCTCTGTGCAGGTAGGAGGCCTCCCTTCTAACCACTAAATCACTTTCATATTTAGCCTGCAAATTACAAGGCCATTGGGGAAAAATAAATACCGCCTTCTTGCGAAACTTCAACAGGCAAATGTCTGCGTGTGTCACAACAGATTGGGAAGTTATCACTGCCTTGGTCAGTCAGAGCCTCTGGGCTAAGCTCTCTGAATGGGCTTCATGACTTTAAAAACTGCTGGTTATTCTAGGTATTGGGATAAATGTGGCATCAACAGTGATGTCTTCCTTCCACGGTATCTTGTGACTTCTTTATATTATCTGATGCCACAAGATTATTTGGACCACTTACATACATATGTGTATTTTTATTTGTTAGTCTTCCATGGTAATTTCAATATTATCTCTTAAGACATCCAAAACCATAGTCTTTCTTACTCCATGCCCACTCTCTTTATGGTTCTGATTTAGTAACTTTTTCATTTTAGCTAGAAGATGGATGTTTCGATAATTTAAAGTGACCCAGTGTAAGCCCAAATCTCAGTCAGACCCCAAATTTTAAGTGCTCATAAAAATCTGAAGCTCTGCAATAACACCAAATCCTCAACTGCAGAAGAAAACAATTGACACTTTTGTGACATTTTCAGTGAATGTTAGCAGGCATTTCTGCCTGGATTGTCTATTAAGCCCTCCACTATGTTTACTTTGCTTTGAAGAAAAGGGCTAAGTTAGGTTTAAAATGTCACAGTCAAAACATTGTGAATATAAGAAATAAACCCCCAAGGCCAAAATCACCAATGAAAAGAAATTATACTGGTAGTATGAATGCTGTGCCCATGGGGCAAGGAGGTGAGCCTTTTGGTGGAAAAGGAAAATCCATTCCATTAAATAAGTGAAGGGAGGCCTCTTACAGAACATCTGCAGGGAAGAAAATAAGAAAAATAAGTTTTGTGTGATATATTTTTGCACACTTGGTTAGGACTAAGTAACTGGTCTCATAACTGGGCGTTGTTTGCAACTACATGAAGAGACTAAGTCTTTGCTTAAAAACAACAGAGTATCCTAGAGATAGCACTTATTGATTATTCAACAAACACTAGTCTCTCACATTCCAGTCTCAACTTTTGTCATTGTTTTAAATTCAGCTCTTCAGATTTAATGAAATACTGAATTACTGGTAATTCTTAGTGCTACATTATCTCATGTATATATGCATGCATGTCTTCTCCTTTGTGAAGGCTCTCCCTCCAACTTTTACTTAGCTAACTGTGATCGATCCACTGTGTCCAAATCTGGAAGCTATATCTTTGGGCCTTTCCTGTCCTTCCATCCTTGGTCAGTTTTCCCTTGATGAGATCCTGTGAGACCTCATGCTTACCCCATACATGGCAGTTATGGGGACACAGCCAACTCAAACTTCAGCACACTGGGGCCAGCTGGCGTGACTATGCAGACATTCTCCAGCATGGATTAGTTGTTTGACTACGTGGTGGCCAAGGGTATCCTTAGGCATGCGTCCAGCAGTCATAGGAAAACTTTCTGTCAGCACTTTACAAAGCATCTGGCAGTTATGAGTTGACACTTTATACAGGAATTGTGTACTTTATTACCATCATGAGTGTATAACAGTTCAGAATTTAGAATTAATATGTGGGGTTTGTTGAAAAATTTGAGAAAAACATGCTCTGAGCTCTTAAATGTATGGACACTATAAGGACATAAATAGAATTGAACTATACTGACTAGTAGGCTTGGCAGTGACCTCTGGTGTCAAGCCAGTAGACAGAGTTTCCAAGAGTAAAAGCTCTCTGCAGCTTACTCCACCAATTCTAAAACTCCAAAATTGCAGGTGGACTTTAGGGTCAGTTCAGTATTTCATATATTTGGATTTCCTTGTGCTTCTTGGTTATAAAGAGGAAATGCGAACTAAGTAGAGCCCACTGGATGCAGAAACAAGGCAGTCATCAAGGACCATGGGGTTTCCATTTCTGTGGCTCCATTGGCTGGTGATGCACTTGGTCAGGTGATTAAACTTGTAGGAGACCATTTCTGCAGCTACAGCAGGTATACTGTACTTTATGAGTATTACATGGTGTCAATGCAGCTGTATATGTGCATAAACTTTGAGTTCCTTAGAGGACTATAAGCTCTAAAAATTGAAGATATTGCTATAATGATGTGTCCTGATGTCAAATGGGTATATATATCTGTCTCTCAGTATTTATTCTTAGAGAATTAATATACTCTCTTAAACTAAGGAAATGGGAGAAAGACAGTGCGCTCAGAATATGTTTCTGGGGAATGATTCATCAAGAGTACAATGTATTTGAAGGAAATCTGACTGCCCAGAAGAAACATTTTTTCAATTTGGTTCAATTATTTTATATAATTACCATTGAGGTCCATGAATAAATCCAGCTACTGTTATTTTTTATTTAGTGATTTGAAGTTAAAATGAATGACTATGTTTTTAGGCACAAGTGTATTATTTTATGCTTCCTATACTTTGTGCTTCCCTAAAAGTCAGTGCCATTCAACAGATGTTGCTCATATTTTTCCAAAATGTAAATAACTGACCCCTAGAGAAATAGAAAACCACAGAATGGAAAGATTTCAGGGAAAAATAATTTATTTTTCAGAAAATTATGATCAATGACAATAAGATAAATTGGAGTTACAATGGGAATATTTATGCAACTCAACTTCTCAGAAGTACTGAAATAATGTTGCTTTATCCAAGTGGAAATATTGTTATCATTTGAGCTAATTTGTTAATTAAAATTAAAACTGACTTAAAATTCTACTGGGTCTGTTTTGTAATGAGATATTTAGTTCCTGCCACTGGAGTCGTGTTGATCAAGAAGGTACATGAGCAGCCACTTTGTCATGGAAGTGGCAACAGCAAAGAAAGGATGGAAACAGCTCACATTAAAAATACACGAAAGAATGTCGTCAACATGGTAACATAAGACAACCCCTGAAAATAGCCTCCCCAGAGATTATTTAGGCTAAATAAAATAAATAGAAGGACAAATCCTACTTGTTTAGAACTCTGGAGGACAAGAGAGGCTGGATAAGGACACCACAAATGCTTAATTGAAAAAAAAAGAGAAAAATATCAGGTAAGAAACTTCCGAACTTCTGGACTGTTCCAAAGAAGAACAGTCCTCTTCTCTCCCCCTCGCTCAGTCCCATAGAGCTTGGGAGTTGCTCAGAAGCAGTGAGATCCCTCCCACCTCTCACCGAGGATAGACTATAAAATCTCTCACAGCAGGCTGAGTGCCTCTGCAGGCACAGAGACCCAAACCCCCAGAGACCCAGGGAAGAACACAAGCTGTTGCAGAGAGCTGCATGTAGAAGGGCCCTGGGGGATTGACCCCATCTGCCATAAGATGGGATGGTCCCACAACTGTAAAGTATGAATAAAATGGGGCACTGAGTAAGGGAAAGAATTTAAATACATCATAGGAACTGGAGAGAAAATTCTGCACAAAAACAAAGAGAAAATGTCAAGATCTTCTTCCTTGAGAAAAAACAGAGGAAAGGAAGCTTTCTCCTAGGAGTGAAACAAATACACAGAAAGTGCAATCTTAAAAATTGTACTGCATATCTAGGGCAAGAATCAGGTGAAGAAGAGCTGAGAAAATCTGATCAGTTAAACATGGGCTATTCTACAGGTCTACAATAAGTTGGACCTAGTGTCCAAGAAGAGCCTTAATACAAAGCCAAACAACAATCAAACCCTAGACAAGAGGGAGAAATTGACCTTCAAAGTCAACTCATCAATATAATCAGATGCCTAGACATCAGAAAAAAAATTACAGGCAATACTGAAAAAACAGGAAGATATGACTCAGTCAAGGGAACAAACTAAGATGTTAGGGGAGACTCAGAATTTGTAACAATTAATTAAAGAAGTTTAAATAAATTTCCTAAATCAATTCAAGGAGATGATGGAATATATGCATAGAGAGATAAAGGATATTAGGAAGACAGTTTGGGAGCATAAAGAAGAACTTGAAAGTATAAACAGAAACATAGCAGAACTTATGTGAATAAAAAGCAGAGTAGAAGAGATTAAAGATACACTATAGGCATATAACAGCAGATTTGAACAAGCTAAAGAGAGAAACAGCAGTCTAGAAGACAGGATAATTGAAATCACGTAGTTGGAAGAACAGATAGAGCCAAGAATAGAAAAATACTGAGCAGTGCTTCAGGGACTTGAGTGACAGCATGAAGCATGCAGACATATGCATCATAGGTATCCCAGAAGGAGAAGAGATGGGGGAAGGGCAGAAAGAATATTTGAGGAAATAATGGCTGAAAACTTCCTACCTCTTTTGAAAGAAATAAATATACATGTCTAAGAAGCACAATGTACTCCAAACAGAATAAAACTAACAGACCTACTCTGAGACACATACTAATCATAATATCACATGCCAAAGATAAAGAGAGAATTCTGAACATAGCAAAAGTGATTCATCACATACAAGGGGTCCTCGGTAAAATTAAGTTCCAATTTCTCATCAGAAACCATGCAGGTGAGAAGGCAGTGGTATGATATATTTCAGGTACTTAAAAAAAAAAAAGCTGCCAGCTGGAAATTCCTTATCCAGCAAATCTGTCCTTCAAAAATGAGAGAGTTTAAAAAACTGAGAGAGTTCAACAAAAGACCAGCTCTACAAGAATTTCTAAAGGGAATTCTGCAGGTTGAAAGGAAAAGACAGGAGAGAGTGACTTGGAGTGGTGTGAAGAAATGAAGATTATTAGTAAGGATAACTAAAGGATAAATGCAAAACCCAGCAGTACTGTATCTTCAATATACAGCTCTGTTCTTTAATTCTTATAGGAGAATAGAATTAAGTAAGAAAAAGGCTTATTTCCCGATAATGCATATACATGGAATATTGGAATATTACTCAGCAATGAAAAGCAATGAACTCTTGATGCATGCAATCATATGGATGAACACTGAGGACCTTATGCGGAGTGAAACAAGCTAGACACTAAAGGAAAAATATTTTATGATCTCACTAATATGAACTAATTATAATCAGCAAACTCATAGAGTTAGAATCTAGAATATAGGTTACCAGGTTATAGATTGGGGGAGAGAATGGGGAGGTGATAATTAATTTGTACGGAATTTCTATTTAGGCTGGTTGTAAAGATTTATAAATGAATGGTGGTGATTACATTTACATTATTGTGAGTGTAATTAATGGTAACGAATTATATAGGTGAATGGTTAAAATGGGAAACTTTGGGCTCTAAAGTCAGAATTAAACAATAAAGCATAGGACTGTTAACACAGTGAACCTTATTTTAGAAGATGGACTATTATTAATAGTACAAGAATGTTCTTTCATGAATTATAGCAAATGCCTGACACTAATACAAGGTGTTAATAATGATATCATATATTGGAGGGGAATGTAATGTAAACCACAGACAATAGTTATACTATTTTAATAATCCTTCATCAATTGTAACAAAGGTAACTATTGGTAAAAATAGTGTAATTACAAAAAAGTAACAGATGTTCCACGTCAATGCAAGGTATTGGTGGTGGGGTGTGTATGGCCATTCTGTATTTTATGCATGATTGTTTTGTAATCCCATAACTTATTTTTTAAAACTTTTAAAAAAATTAAAAAAATATTTCAAAATTCTGATCACCTCATTTCTGAGTCCATGATTACCAAAGATGTTTAAAAAAGATCAGTATTTCTGAAAGTTGTATAGTTTTTGAATTGCACACATAGGGAACAATTCTGATGATTATTTCAAGAGGTGATTTGAAGTTTAAATTACCTTAATATCTGTCAATAGATTTCTTTCTTTTTATTATTAGAGAAGTTCTAAGTTTATAGAAAAATCATGCAATAATAGTAATAGGGTGGTATACAGAGTTCCCATATACCACTGTATTATTAACACCTTGCATTAGTGTGGTATAGTTGTCATAATTGATGAAAGAACGTTTTTATAATTGTCCATGAATTAGTTTAGGATTCACTCGTTCTCTTGTACAGTCATATGGATTAAAATTATTCTAGTAAATATATATTCTAGTAAAATATATACAACCTAAAATGCTCCCCACTTTTTTTTTTTTACCACATTCAAATATATAATTCAGTGCTGTTACTTACATTCACATTGGGCTACCATCACCATTATCCATTACCAAAACTTTTCCATCATTGCAAACAGAAACTCTGTACAATGCAAGCATTACCTCCCATTCCCTAACTCCAACTCAGCCACTGTTAATCAAAATTCTCATTTATGATGCTATGAATTTGCTTATTCCTATTCCACATCAATGAGATCATATAAGATTGGTCCTTTTGTGTCTGGCTTATTTCACTCAACATGATGTCTTCAAGTTCATTCATACTGTTATGTGTATCAAAAGTTCTCTCATTTTTATAGCTGAATAATATTACCTTGTGTGATAATATTCTATTGCCTTTTGATTGGTAAGTTGAAGAATTTCCTTATATATTTTAGATATTAAACCTTTATCAGATATATGGTTCCCAAATGTTTTCTCCCATTGTGTTGGTTGTCATTTTACTTCCATGATAAAGGCCTTTGATGTAAAAAATTTTTAATTTTGAAGAGATCCCATTTATCAATTTTTTCTTTTTTTTGCTTGTGCTTTGGGTATAAAGTCTAAGAAAACATTAA
>PVIY010022676.1:0-40220 GCA_004026745.1 Myrmecophaga tridactyla | reverse complement strand
GGTTCAGGGGCTAAGAGAGCCCCCCTCCAGAGTGTGGTTCAGTACCTAAGAGAGCCCCCCTCCAGAGTGTGGTTCAGGGGCTAAGCCAGCCCTGTGTCATCCGGGCAGCCACACTAGCCAGAAGGGAGTGATGTCCTAAGCAGTGAAGTGGGCTCCAGTGAGAAGGGGACTGGGATGGTGGGTATAACCAGAGCTAAGGAAGAGAGAGGCTCTGCCTTGGTTCACTAAAGCTGCCAAAATGCAATACACCAGAAACAGATTGGCTTTTATAAAGGGGATTTGTTGTTACAAATTTCTAAGGCTGTGAAAATGTCCACGTTAAGGCACCAACAAAAATATATCTTCTCTTAAGAAAGGCCAATCACGTCTAGTGTTTCTCTGTCATGTGGAAAGGCACATGATGATGTCTGCCGTCCTTCTCTCCAGACTTCTGGTTTCAAACAGCTCTCTCAGCTTCTGCATCTTTGAACATCTGTTTCTTTCTGATCTCTGTATCAGTTCTGAGCTCTTTTTCTCTCTGTGAGCTCTTTTTTTATTTTTTAACTTATTTTATTTTTTGTGAACTCTTTTAAGGACTCCAGTTAGCTAATTAAGACCACCTTGAATGAGTGGGGCTACATCTGCATGGAAATAATCTAATCAAAAGGTCCCACCACGAGTAGCTGGGTCACATCTCCATGGAAACAGCCTAATTAAAACATCCCGCCCATAAGTCTGCGCCCACAAGATTGGATTAAAAGAACATGGCTTTTTTTTTTTTTTTAATACATAACAGTTTCAAATCAGCACAGGCACTAAGAGGGAGCTGGGAAGTCTTTAAAGATAACACACAATTTTGATCTGGCTTTCTGTGGTTGCCTCTGGCAGTTGTTGCATTTTGGCAACCATTGTTTGACTTACAAAGACATGAGTCTGCAGTGATGACATCAGCATTCACTAAGCATCTGCTTTTGTTGTTTTTCTTATTTCAGAGGTATCGTTCTATATTTCTCAGCTAGGCTTTTATCAAATTATAAAAATTTCTACAGCTTTATAAATAAGATGAGTATACTAATTATTTTAGAAGTCTGAATGAGTGTGCAGGATTAGAGAGACTTAAAAATGGATTTACTTAGTATTAAAAAGGGAGAATCACTATTATAGAGGATAAAGTAGAGACTGCAGTTATTTGATCCTTTGCTTAGACTTTTACTTTAATTTTTTAGATTTCTTTTGAAGAAACAATACAATTTTTCTCTAGTCATCATCCGCCCTCCCTTTCTTCCTTCTTTGATGTTACATTAATAATTGATTAATGTAGGCTCATAATTAACTTCCTTAAATTAAAGGATTCTTCATGGGTATGTAGAAAATAATATCAATAATATGGCCATGTTGTTATTGAGACTGTTTTGAGGAAGTTAATTGTTATCGTGATAAAGGATTAGCTTTAAGCCAGATGAAATCTGCCCAGTATTATGGTGTAATTTGATGCTATAAAAGTGGTCCTTCTGTATCTCAAGTTATCACACTAGTTGATAGTGAAATCAAATAGTGAGTTATTACTATCAACTCATTGTATTACCTGCAATTGCCCTTTCAAAGTTACGTCTCTTAGAGGGATAGTATATTAAATAGTTTTCAATATTTAACACTTATACAGTAATTAACATGATTAATTTCTAACAGGATAATTGGCATAGTTCAGGTTCTAGATGGCATGGGGGCATGGATTTAGTCACAATTGGGAAATAGAAAATTTCTGGTGTCTAAATGGATGCCTATAGGGTGTCTACATATATCTGGGTCATGTGCAGGGGTTACCCAGGGAATCAGGAGCCATTATGAGAGAAATGGAAGGGCAGTCATTCTTTGAAACTAGAGGTCTAAGGTTATTGAATATCAGATTCTTAGTTTTCCTCTAAGGCAAACTGGAGTAATTACTCCAGGAAAAAGCCAAGATGCATGCTAAAGCTACGTTCCTAGATTGATGGAATGTTTTTCTTCATATCTTAAATACCATTTTAAAGGTGAACTTTAATGACTATAGATGGAAAAGAAAATGATGGTTGAGCCACCTACATGGCTTTAAGGGTTACCAGAAATGTATTCTCACATCAGTATTTTAAATTACTGTCTCAGGTCAGTGGCTACTCACCAAGTTTAAGAAAGGAAGCCAGTGAGAAAAAGTAAGTGTTGGATGTCATCGTGAACATACCCCAAAGTCTAAAATATAAAAAAGATTGTTAACAAGGTGGTAAATGGATGCAGCTTGACCTAATGAACAAGCAAAATAGCACATGGGGAAAATAATGTCTCAGGAGATCTGAAAATCCTGACCTTATCTGGTGTCATGGACAGCTTCTAAGAGGAGGCTGATGATCAGCTAAACATCAATTTCTGTTTGACTTTGTAAATTTCTTAACCCTGAAAAATAGACTATATTTTTATATGTGGATTTTTTAACTGTGGAAAAGAAAAAGAACGTTAATCTGCTTTCAAAGAATTTGACCTGGGAGAAAGACCAATACTTTTCTATAGGGAGGGTGGGTACTACTTGAGGGGAGGGATTTTGCCTGTCTTTTTCATCCTTCCTAGAGTGGCTAGTGTAGTGACTGGCATATAATAGGCGCTCAGTAAATATCTACTGAATGCAACAATGCTTGAATCGATGATATCTGTTAGCAGTTATAATAATCATGTTCCATCTTTGAACCTATACCTATTTTTGAAAGCATTAAACATTCCTTCCTGACTTGAATGTTTATATTATAAAAGTAAAAAGTATTTTTTTATTTTTAAATATAAAAGCAGACTAAAATACTAAAAAGCATTTTCTAAACTACACCATCATAGGCTCTGTTATGTTCATAAGGGGCTTACTATTCTCCTCCAGGCCCTCTACCCAGTTGAGAATCATTATGTTTTATTAATGATTACATTATTTTACTTGCATAACTAATCAAACGTAATGGTTTAAAACAAGAATAGCCATTTGTTTTGCTTATGAATCTGTAATTAACACAGAGCTGGGGGGAATGACTCTCTTCTTGGCCTTGCGGTATCAAATGGAATGTCTTAACTAGCCTGGAAGCTCCAGTTCTTCGTTGGTTTATTCACCCAGCTGTTAAATTGACGCTGACAAGCTGTACTTACATAGACAATCACAGACTGATGGGGAATTTTCTTTCATATTTTAGCTATCATTATTAAAGGTGGACTTCAGCACTATAATCAGAAAGGAAATAGTCTTGTGTTATCAGAAGTATATTCTCATTTATCAGTATTTTAAATTGCTCTGTCTAAGACCACTGCTTAGTTAAAGCTCAGCCCAGGCTGTTGGTCAGTGGGCTTGGTTCCTCTCTACATGGACCTCTCTAAAAGAATACTTGGGTTTCCTTAAAATGTGGAAGCTGGATTCCAAAAGGAGGTATTCCAAGGGACAGAAATGGGAAGCTCCCACTTTTTAAAGGATTGGCCCAGCATCACAGTTATTGTATTCTATTGGCCATCAGTCATTGAGCATATCTGAATTCAAGAGGAATGGTTATACCCCACTTCCCAGTTAGAGTGGGTATCAGAGAAATTTTATCCATCCTAATCTATCAGAATTATTTTCAAAATAATCACTTGGTGGGTAATAAGGAAAAAAGAGACTTTTTAGGTAAGAAATATGTTGGCATTTATGCCCAAATTACTGACTATGAATATTATAAGCTTGCACAAATAGCAGTTATCTTGAGCCCAACATCCTGCAGGAAGACAAATAAAAAGAAGCTGATGATAATGTCACAAATTATTACTAGTGAAGTATGTGAATTGACTGTAGGGCGTCTTCTTTCTAAGGGTCAAATTATATTACAGGCCTCCACAAAGCTAGGCCAGAGCGCGCGTTCACATTCACATTTCACATGGAGGACAACAGCTCTTCCATAGTTAACGCATTGTTTATCTAAACATGTTCAGAGCACGTATCCTCCTGGTTTCTGAATGTTTCATTTTCCCACCTGTAAAAATAATGCATATTCCTCTTATGCTTTTATGTTTCGTATCACTAGTAGTGAGAATTTGATATGAAAAAGAGTATTTCTGAAAAACTATATTTAGGTTTTTAGTGTGTGAATTTATTGGAAAAATATTTGGATACCTTCTATGTGCCAAGAACTAGTATTTGTACTGGAAACATAGCAGTGAGCCAAAAAGACAAGGCACATCTCTGCTTATGGAACTTGCATTTCTAGTAGGAGAGACATAATAAACAATTAAATATAAATTAAGGTAGTAATAAATAAGATTGAGAAACATAAGTGTGCGTTGGAAGTTAGCGAATGATATTGGAGTCAAGGCCTGCTTAGGCAGGGTGGTCATGGAAGGTCTCTGACATGTTGGGTTTGGACGTGAATGAGGAGAGAAAACAGACCAGGTGAAGATCTTGGGGAAGGAGAAGGAGCCACGAGTGAAGGGCTCCGAAGCAGGAATGGATTGGAATGTTCGAGCAGCGTGGAGAAGGCTGGCATGGTTGGAGCAGAGAGAGGAAGCGGAAGAATGGAAGGCGTGCCCACCACTGGGGGGTGTGGGGGGCAGTGCCCTGATTATCTGTGGCCTTGGACCATGACTAGGTTTAAGTTGAGGGTGATGGAAAAGTCTTGAGTAGAGGAGAGCTGTGATGGTTAGGTTCATGTGTTGACTTGACCGGGTGTCTAGTTGTTTGGTCAAGCAAGTAATAGCCTGATCATTAACATGAACCTATTTCATGGATTTATATCATTAGTAAGTTCATTGTATTTGTGGCTGATTAGCTCTACAATCAATCAAGGAGATTGTCTTCAAAATGAGAGAAGTCTCCTCCAATCAGTTGAATTCGTTAAAAAGAGAACTGATGATTTCAGCAGTCAGAAAAGAGAATTTCTATCTGTGCTTCAGCCAGCCAGCTTCTCCTGGGCAATTTATCAAAAACCTTCACCAGAGTTCCTAGCTTGCGGCCTGCCCTGTGGAATTTAGACTTACCCACTCCCACAGTCATATGAGCCAGTTCCTAAAATAAATCTGATAGTATTTACATAGGATATGCAAACAAAATATACATTATTGGTTCTGATTTACTGGAAAAACCAAATACAAGGGCCGAGATCCCTTATTATTATTAAATATAGTATTAAATATAAATAAATATATATTTAAAAGTGATTATTTTTCCTATTGCATGAAAAATTTTTGGAAGCTATTTCAGTACTGATGATAATGATAAATAAGATTTCATGGATGCTTACTCTCTACTGGACTCTTTTAATTGTTTCATGTGTGTTATCTCATTTGAAACAGCTCCTTTGTGAAGATTCTATCATAGTTTTCAAGTTAAAAGCGAGGTAATAGAAACTTACAGGGGTTAAGTAGCTTGCACAAAGACGCACAGCTAGTAAATGGCAAAGCACAAACTCTTAAAGATCATGCAAGAATGCTGATAGAGGAATTGAGAAGCAATTGGATTAAAGCTGTGTTTAAAAGTTAGCACCAATAGGAACTGCAGATGGACTAGATATAGAAGATGAATCAAGAGTGTATTGAAGGATGACTTTTAGTTTTCAGGTCTGAGCAACCGGGAGAATTGCTTTACCATTTATTGAGGTGAAAATGTCCTTAGTAGTTGGAAGGGGTGTTGTAAATTAAGAGTTCCTTTCTGGACTTAGGTTCAAATGCCTGTTAAACATCCTAGAAGATACGTGTGCCTGTAATTCAGGGGAGAGGTCGGACCAGCTGTATTATTTTTGGAGTTAGCAATATAGCATTTCTATTGAGATCCTTTTCCCTTGTTGTGTGTCATGCCCCAGGGGCTCTCTCATTAAAGATGTGTTCACTCATCGTGTGAGCTGATGTAGGCAGAAGTGTTTTTGTTCTATGTGGACTTTATTTGCTCTATCTTTTTTGAAAGTTTTCCAGTATTAAGTATAGAAAATATTTTAAATAAGTGTTTTCTCTTTTAAAAAAATAAACATAGATGATATTAATCTATACATGTGATAAAGTTTTATGAACTCTACACCCCCCAAAATGTGCTCTTGTGAAAAACTGGTGAGCTCTGAGTAACGTCTGTTGTATGGTTAACTGTATTGTGCCTTTGGCAATTTCCTAGTTTTGATAAATTACTATATTTATGTAACTTGTCACCACTGAGAGATGCTCAGTGTGCATGCACGGGGATTTTCTGCACTATTTTTGCAATTTATTGTGAGTCTAAAATGCTTTCAAAATAAAAGTTAATATATGTATATATACATATATATGAATTTCTTATTTTACATCATGCTTCACAGTCATATATATTCATACATGTACATGAATCTCTTACTTTACTTCATGACCTTGTTCAAGCCACAAAGATCCTATGTAGGATACCACACTCACGTAAAGACGGAAGGCAGAAACGGATATATTTGCAATATGCCAAGCTTAATGAGGTGTTGACTGTGTCCTTCATTTATTAGCATTGACAGCTTTTAATAAATTGGCAGTTTTCTTCATTTTTTAGTGCTTAATTTTTGCATGTGTATTTAATGTACCCAAGAAGATGAAATGTGTGGTAATTAGTTAAACTAAAAGTCAGTATTGAGACACCTGGGCAAATGTAGAATTACTGCAAGCGTTGTATGGAGCCAATCAAGTTAAACATGTCAAGATAATAGACAATTCTGTGATATTTATTGACACTTACAGTAGCTGGGAACTTTTAAAAATCGTGATTATAGCATTATTTCATTAACCCTTATAACTCATTATTTAAAAAAATTACATTCTATTTATTTCTCTTTTCTGAACGTGAAATTCCATATTCGTTACATGATTCTTCTATCTCTAATTTGTTCACATTATTTCATACGTTTGCCTTTCTTAATACCACCGAAAGTGGAATAAAGATGTTAAAGTCTGATTATCTCTATTTTTTAAAAATTAACTTCCAAACATTTAAAGACCCAATTGAGAAATGCCAGCATTCTATTCCTCCTCATCAGTTCTAATCAAAATGTCATCCGTCTGAAAATTTGCCCTTCAGTGACATCAAAACCCTAAATAAAAGCAAAGGCTGACTAAATGCCTATAATATAGTAGCTCTCAGTTGAGAAATTATAATTTGTTGTACTCAGAGGAGGACAACTGCTCTTGAAAAAAAAAAACAGATGATTTGCTAAAAAAGGTACTTTAAGGACCTTATGTTGCTTCTCTAGCTTGATTTTATGGCATTTCTACCAAATGGGGCTTGGTTAAACAAACTGGAACATGAAGCACCCCATACATACTTTGTTTAGAGGTGTCGTTTTTCAAAGGCTTGGCACATGTAGGATGGGCGTGACCCCTTGTCCGCTGTTGCACTTATTCGTGAACAGCTTATGCCTATGGTTACTGAGCATCTTGCTTACTGGGTTGATGGTACCAGTAAGGGAAGTAAAGTCCTGTCCCCTTTTCTAAAGAGCTGTTAACACTAGCGTGAAACGATAGAGGGGGATGCAGTCTGTGGGGTGCGTTTAGAGGTATCTTCAGTTTGGGTTAAACTCAACCACCTCCAGTGCTTTAACGGCATCTGGTCAGCATCATTGTCCTGACTGGATCTGGAGAGAGAATTGGTGCATTGATGGTCCTGGGAGGGGAGGCAGCAGAGAGAGGGATTTAAAAACCTTATCCCAGACATAAGCCCCTGTGGATGAAAAACAATAGACAGCAAGTCGGCTTTGTTCTTAATTCAAATGGTGAAATCAAGAAACGTATCATCACTGAGAGACTAACATGACTTTAATAAGAATTTCCACACATTCCTCAAGTTTTAATTTAGCCGTTAATTCCCGTCTTGTTCATCTCCAGAACATTCTAAAAATGAATCACTTTCATTTGTCTCTACCTCCCTATATTTCTGATGTTCTGTCAAAATGCTTATCAGCAGGGAAGAATTCCAAAATCTGGAAGGAACAAGCAATGAGAAGGAGCATACATATCTAAGAGGGATCATCAATTCCTAGAATATTTAAGCTAATTAGGCTTCATTCAGGAAGATGAGGCTGGAGAATAACTTTAATCAGAAGGCTAGACTTAGGAAAAATGAAAACTCTAAATCTGATTCTTCGCAGAATCTGTGAACCACGCTCATGTTTTGCCAAATTATCTAGAGGCAAGCATGCTCATCAAGTCACGTTTATAATCTTGAAGCTAACATTTACGGAATGATTGCCAGGTGCCAGGGGCTCTTCTAAGTTTTAACATGCTTTAACCCCTGCAAGTATAACAGGATATCTGTGTCAGATTATTTATTGACTCGGCCAGTATTCATATTATTTTTTTCCTCCTGGGATGTTTGTTTTATTTTCATCATCTCTTCTCTTTCAGCTCTCCTTTATGCAACTATTTTTGGAAATGTGACCACAATTTTCCAGCAAATGTATGCCAACACCAACCGATACCATGAAATGCTGAATAACGTACGGGACTTTCTGAAACTGTATCAGGTCCCAAAAGGCCTTAGTGAGCGAGTCATGGATTATATTGTCTCAACATGGTCCATGTCGAAAGGCATCGACACAGAGAAGGTACGGGCCGCTCTTCTTATTGCTTACTTCTGTCTGGACAGTGTCTTCAGATGCATGCAGATGTCCCGCTGCCGTGAAATACTTGCATAACTGCTTCATAAATGATCCTCTCTGTATTCCATAAGTTACCTATCAGTCATATTTGTTGAGTGGTTAGAAGGTGCAATCATCAATTTGTACTAGTCATTACACTTAATTTAGAAAAGGTAGTTCCTGAAAATAACTAATTTCTCCATGTCCCTAAAACGCTCCAATTACTACTCCCAGTAATTTGCTGTATTCCTCTAAATCTCTAAGAATGCTTCCATTTCTCCTGCTGGATTTCATTCTTGGTATTTCCATTGACTTTCTGTCCATTTGAAAATTGAAACCTTCTTGGGATAAATTAAGAAAAATTATGTCTCTTCTACGCTGTCCTCCACTTAAACGTCTCCCCTACCTGTCCCATGTTCATAAAGCACCACACAGTTCTTTATCCCTTTTGTCTTGCAAATGTCTATAAAATAGTTACCTCTCTGCCCATTCACCTAACATCTCTCATTTCTTCCTTGTCTTTTGATGAAACCTCTTCTAATTTTTCCCGTCCATATTATATTTGAGACAAAGAAAGAATCAAAGACCTCTTCACAATAAAAGAGAAAAAGTTCTCACTTCCTACACTGAGTGATTTGCATCAAATATAGGGAATGACAAATGGGGTTTGATCACAAGAGTGTTAGAGAAAACTATCTTAAGTTATTTTTACTTTACAAGCATTATTGAGAATATTATTTTTGGTACTGATTTTTGACATATGGTTATCAGACAGCGTATTCCCTTCCCTGCTATTTCCCACAAGCTTGTTTTGTTCTTTTAGTCCTCTGATGTTGATTTGTCATTTTCCTCTAAGACTTGCTCAAACAAGCATCTTTCAGTGTTAAGGGAAAGCAAAGTAGATGTTTGGTTGGAGGAATTTTATGAAACAAAAGTAAGTAGTTTGAAGCTAGAACAAGTATGATAAGGGGCAGATGATGGAGGTATCTGAAACGGACACGTAACATCAGAGCTGAAGGAGAGACGCCTTCAGAAGGAGCGCAAGGGAGATGCTAGGGGTCGATGTGTGGAAGAGTTGTTAAAGAGAAGAGGTTTCCTTTTCTTTACAACATACAGCATGATTCCTAGTTCAGTGGCCCCTTAAAATGAATGCATGATCACAGAGGGGAAAAGGACAAACTACATTTCCAAGCAATTTGACTAAAATATATTTGGTCCAATAATAGAGGAAAGTATCCAGAGGAAGAGAATCTTCCTCTGGCATGAAAGTGAGGTTAAAATACCTCAAATGCAAGAATTCCTTTGACACCCTTGATACTGAAACTGAGATCAAGAGGCAAACTCTTACTTTGGCAGTCACTGTCTCTGAAGCTTTTCCTACCATTGTCATAAAATATCATTAAACTAATAGCGTAATGGCCTCTTACGTGTTAGAATAAAGTCTAATGCAGGGCTTATGCCACAGGTCCAGTACGTGGCAGACTTTTGATCCCCTTTCTATGTATTTCCAGAGCCGACTAGATTCTCTTCACATCTCCTCTTGAGGGCCTTCTCACTGCCTGAATCATGATTCAATTAGGATGTTAGCGTGGTGTGTGTCTCGAGTGCACACAGCATGTAGCAGGGAGCAATTTCTGGACCCCCTACTATTTACTGCATTATTATTATTATTATTATTTTGGCTCACTTGTTCATAATTTCTGATCACAGAAATGTGTTTCTAATTAGTAGAGTGATTGGCCTGGGAAAATGGAGTAATAGAGGAAAAGATGGGAGGGCTAATTTAAAGGTGAAATAGAAATTCAATTCAAATGAGAACATTTTTTAAAACAGTATCTAAAAATATTTAAATATATTAGCATTTGGATAAGAAAAGAATATAGATGTGCCTCCTGACTGAATGGGGAATCCTCAGTGTACTTCTTTTTTTGGCCTTTTAAGGAAGCTTTATTGAGTTAAGATATACACAGCAGTATTTCCCATGTTAACATGTGTGCACGTCAGTGATATTAATTATATTTATCATGTTATGCTGCCATCACCACCATCCACACCAAAACATTTTCACGACCCCCCCAGGATCTCTGTACCCATTAAGCAGTAACTTCCCATTTCCCACCCCTCGCTGAGCCCCCAATAACCTGTGATCTTCTTTCTGTATGTATTTCCTTATTCTAGATATTTCACATAAGTGGAAGTATACAATACATGTTCTTTAGGATCTTGCTTATTTCATTCAATAAAACGTCCTCAAGATTCTTCCAGTTCTGGTCTTTTATTTTTATTTTTATTTTTTAGCCTTTTTTCCCCACTGAGATTCTAAGCCAATAATCCAAAAGGAAGGTTTTCTTGTCTGTTTGTTTTGGCATGTGCAGGCTCTGGGGATCGAACCCCCATCTCCCACATTGCAGGTGAGAATTCTACCACTGAGCTACCCTTGCGTCGCCCTCTCAGTGTCCTTCTTAACTAAGAGAAGAGACAGTTTTAAATAGCTGGGGCAAACATGGAAATTAGGCTGTGCGTTATAAAACATATCAGGAAGCTCTAATTTAATAGCAGCAAACTACCCAGACCCGTATTGATTTATCCTAGCCTCTTAAGAAAATCCCCACACTTATTTTAAAAGCTGGCTGCCACACTACTATAAGTGAAGAGAAGAAATGACATATGCCAAAAGTCTGGGCCTTTTGGAAGGGACTGGGGAGATTCTGACTAATTACACCATCGATGAGGATGAATTTAAAAGCTCATCCTTAGACTACATACCATATGCTTTACTGAACAAGGGGAAAACAAAAATTGGCATCCCACTCTCTGGTTTAGCAGGGAACCTAGCAACTAGAGAAGGGGGCTCGTATGCTTGTCAGACATTCATCCATTTAAATTAATAGTGTACATAACACGTACCTTTAAAATACAATAACAAAGTAGTAAGGTATAGACAAAAGAATTAATAGCCAAAGAGAAAAGAGGGAATGCCTATCTCAGAACTAGACTTCAGTATACATAAGAACTTAATATAAGCTACAGGACACATTACAAACATGGAATTGATATGTTTAATATAATTATAAAATGATCCCCAAATTTAGGAAAATATTTAATGAGAATCTCACCACAGGCCTAACGTAAGTATCAGGTGGACTGAGAGTTAAATGTAAAAAAATAATAGAACATAAACTATTTAAAATATGTGAATATATTCAACTTAACTTTGTAAATATTACAGTAATGGAATAAATAGCAAAGTAATTATTAGATTTGGCTAAAAAATGTAAAATTTCTCACACCGAAAAGCCATAAAATGAAAATGATTCGTGCCATTTGTAGTATCACATAAAAGGTTAATGACCTTAAAACATAAAATGATTTTATAAATTAAAAAGAAATATAAGAATACCTGGGGAGGAAAATGAACAAAGTACATAGATAGGTAATTGATAGGAGACAAAATACAAATTACTAATAAACATACCAAAAAAGTTTATTTTCCCTTGTAACAAAGAGTAAAAATTGAAATACCAGGAAACCATTTTTAATATGTCAAATGGACAAAATGATGCCCAATCTTAGGAAAAGCTGTGGAATTTTATTCTCGGTAGGGCATTTCTGCCTACTGAGATCAAAGCAATTTGATCATGATTACAGTCTAAATGTTGGGGTACCCAGAGCTCAGTACTTTTGCATCCTATGTTTTCTATCTATATTTAATCTTTTGGTGGTATAATCTAATCTCCTGGCTTTAAAAACATATGCTAACACCACTCAAATTATGTAGTCATTTTGAATCTCTTTCCTGACTGCAGACTGTCCTATTCAATGCCAATTCACGTCCCATGAGGCTGTCCCAAACCTAACCGCTAATCATCTCACTAGACATGCTTCACTGGCCATCTTCCCCAGTGCAGTTCATGGGAACCCCACTTTTCAGTTGCTCAGGACAAAACCTCTCAGATTTAAATCCCCGCTAAACTGATCCTACCTTCTCACCATCTCTGCTGCCATCACCTGGTCCAAGTTACCATCCTCTCCTACCTGGGTCATTGTAATAGCCAAATAACTGGTCTCCTATTGTGCTTTCAAGCTCGACCCCTTAACCTCAACACAGCAGCCAGTGAGCATAGATACTTTTCATAATAAAATATTCTCTCCTTTATCAATTATTATCAAATTATTTATATATATATACACACACACACACGCATACACAGACTCACCGATACTCTAGGCTTTTTGATAGAACTCAAATTGATTCTGTTTGTTAAAATACGGATGTGGAAAAATAACCTAATAGCAATTCTACAAATTCTGTAATTGTAGTCACAATATTAGAAACATGGAAGCCATCAAATCAATTAAACACTAGCTGGGTTATAAAGTTTACTCAGCTTAGGAAGCAGCCTATGAATTTTAACCATTATCCTGTATATAACATTAGAGATTTCTGTTAGTCATCCTGTTCCTCTAGTAAGCCAAAACCTTTAACTTACTATATGTTTCTTATCTAATATTTTGCTGATGGTTTCTTTCCAATATTTTATTAATGGCAGTTGTTGGCAGATTTTAACTATGCTTATATGCTGAAAAGAGATAACAATATGATGTACGAAGCCAGATGTCTTTGTTCTAATGCATCTTTTCTCTCGTTAGTTCTAAAACAGCTGTATTTTCTCAGTTGCCAGTACAATGGAATTTAATGATGCATAGCAGCTAATTAGAGTAAAACCTTTGCCCCGATTACTGAGATTTCCTTCTATCATTTCCACGTATTTAGTTTTATAGATTTTCAAATTCAGCTTTAACCCATAAGCAAATTAATCACTGTGATTTAATTCAGCCTTAACTTGCCTTATGTGAATGATGCCTTCTCTAATACAAATCACGTCATTAAAATCTGTACTGACATGGAAATTGTAGCCTTTTTATCATGATAGGTTGCCTTAAGCAATATATTTTTTTAAACAGAACAATGCCTAGATTAATTTTCTTTAGTTAAAAATACTGTATTGACTTCTAATTACTATAGTTGCTTTAGTTTCTTTTTAAATTTAATAACCAAAACCCCTCCTCTGGGCTTTGCTTCTTGCTAAAATTCTGTGCTCTTAGAAGACTGAGAAATGGGTGGAGTGAGTGAGGATTTAAAAGGGGAAAGGAGGATTATAGGAAAAAAAAATAGAAAGGATGATGGTTAAAGCTCAGAAAATTATCCTTTGGTTTGAAGTGACTTTAATGGGAAATAATTCAAATGAAACAAATGGCCGGGGACTTAATTTTCAGCTTTGGGGAACTTATGAAAAATGTGCAACCTGAATAACATTCTGTAGACTGCATGTTTCTGATTATGTTGGCTTTCTTTTCCAGCTTCCTTTAGGGAGAGAAGTTTACCCCTACGATTGTTTATTTTCACTGTCTTACCTTTTCTTTTCAATATGTAGCTCGAAAAATATCAGTGTAAAAGCTCTCTGGTCTTCATTTCTAATTTTATGTGCTTTGTAATAAGTATAAAGTATATGATCAGGAAGATCCTGTTATATGAAACATTCAGGTAGAATTATGCCTTTAGAATTTAAAAGCATTGAAATTTTGGACATTTCTAGATATTGGGTCATTTTTCAATCAAATCTAGTAGAGAAGCACTTTACTTATTTGAAATACAGTAGGCAGCAACTTTTTTTTATAAGGTACAGTAAGTTTCTTTTAATCGCTTTACTTTCATGTGTTTTTAAAAAATTGGCAAAGTACATCTAAATATTTTTTTTAATTCCCAAATGTAAAAAAGAGATAACATTGTCAAACCTGACATAATTTTCTTGAGTCAATATTTAGGTTCTGCAGAGGTTCCTATGGCAGTGTACGGCTGAACCTAAGCGTGGAGGCATGCGGCTTCCCGAGAAGACTGCACAGGCAGACGTGCTGTGTCATATAAGCCACACGCGTGTGTACACGTGGATGTAGTAAAATGAATGTGAACGGCCCTAAGATGCAATAACAGCACTCTTGTCTTAGGAGAGGTAATTGTCGTCCCAGTACAATCCGTGTTAATCAGGTCAGAGATAAAGTATCATGCTCAGCTTCGGACTGGATATTTTAAAAGAAGTATATTGTCAAATTGAAGTGCTCTGATGGGAAGATAAACAGGATGAGGTGAAGTTTTTATGAGGCATAATGAAAGGAATTTGAACATTTAGGTTGGCGAAGAGACGACGTGAGAATGGCATGACAGATGACTTAAAGTACTTGGACTGATTCGGTGTAAGAAGTGGTCTGTTTACTTGGTGCTGCTCTAGATAGAGGGTGAAGCTCAGGGCAATACGTGGATGTTAAACGAAGATGGATTTTAGAGCACCAGAATGAAGAACTTTCTAACAAGTAAAGATGTGGTTATAGTGGAACAGGCTGTCTGCTTCAGCAGGAAATTAATTCCCCGTCAGTAAACGGTTCATACACAAGCAGAACGTAGCATGGTGAACTTGCAGGTCCCGGCGTGATCATTACATTAGATAATTGTGTCTAAATTATTTGGATTATTATTAAATATCATATCTCATTCATAATTAGCACACCTATACTTAAGGTATAAAAATAGTGATAGAATAAAATTCTGTAGTCGTTGAACAGTTATTTCCCACCAACTCCATTAGGGAATGTAAGTCCTATAGTTTTACAAATGAAACTAGCTGGTTTTTCTAAGACTATAGAGAAAATACCAGGATAAAAACTCAAGAAGACTCAGAATCCCTGATGGAGATAAACCAGGCCCATCGGACAACTGGGGAGTTTGTCTCGAGGTCTTTAAAGTGATCTCTTTGTTGAGCGAGAGATACTATGCCTGGTCTGTCATTACAAGAAACTTCTTAAGGGCGGTGTGACGGTGGCTCAGCAGGCAGAGCTCTCGCCTGCCATGCCGGAGACCCGGGTTCAATTCCTGGTGCCTGCCCATGCCAAAAAAAAACTGTTCTTCAACCTGCTGTGTGAGCACACTATGCCCCAAATATCTGAAATCTGCAACTTCTCTATCTGTAGTGAAGTATGCTTAGAGAACGTAATCATTATCGTGTCCTTATATGCTCTTACCTACTGAATGGTATATTTGAAGGAAGCATTCAGAGTTAAATTGACATTTCTCTTTTTCAGATGGCTTGTAGTGTCGGAAAATATAGATTTTGTCTGAAACTTCAAATTTATTATTCTTTCCTGTAACAGAAGTTAAATAAAATAATGTCCAAGGCCTGAGTAGAAGCATAACAAGTAGACTAAAACTTTAATATTTTCTTTAACAGTATTTTGGAACATTCGAGAGGGTGCACTGGTTTGTTACGGCTTTTGGCATAGTTTGAGTGCTTTTATACTATTAGACAATATAATGATTAGTCAGCTTTTTGTGGGCCAGTTGTCAGGCAGTGTTATTTTTCTCTAGTGAAGATAGGGAGGCATTGCAAGTGAAAGTTAAATCCCAAATGCCACAAACCTCTTTATGAATAATATCAGCTGCATCCTTTTTATGTACCATCTTGAAAATACCTTCACGCAGTCATTGGACTGGTTTGCACGTCATTTTCCTACCATTCAGCTTTATAGTGCCTGCATAAGGTGAATAATAAATAACTGCTAGAAAATTATAGACTCATTGTGGTTAGAATTCGTTTCTTCCTTTACCAGACGTAAATTGCAAAAACTAGATTATACCTGGTTACGTTTTTAAGGTTAGGCTTTGCTTAGTACTCAGTAGGCACTTTTGTCTTTAAGTGTAGATGAAAATAGAACATCAATTGAAGAGTAAATTGGCTGAATCAAATCGTTCTGTGTACATGCACATTGAACAAAAACATACAAATATATTTCAAGTGTTTGGAAAAATTAAACCATGAATGAGTCCATATGCTGCAGATGGTATTATAATACATGTGGTGTGTTTGTCCAATTTAGTGCTTTGTTCTGAGCTGCCTTGAATGATCTCTTTCAAACCCCTCCTAGAGTAAAGCTGCAATAATGGCTATTGAAACACCTGTGTTGAATGAAATCATAGTTCATCCTACAACTTTTTTTAGTTTATTAGATAAAGGTAGGAATATGCAGATTGTTGGGTTTATAAACTGGACTATTTTTTAAGATGGATCTAAAAATTGCTATTGTTAATGTTGCTATTTGACCATTATTTTCTCTTTCTTTTCTAGGATTTTGTGGCTTTCTAGTTCATATCCATACCGCTGTCTCTTTTTTAAGTTTGAAAAAAAAGAAGCCTGTGTTTTGGCTTAGGCTGCTTGCTTTTGAGTTTGGATTCATTTGTATTCTATGAAGTACTGAAGTGCCACTTTTAGCTCTTTTACTAGTCATGCCAAGTAACCATGGGCATCGCTGCCTGGCACAGCAGAAGGCAGCAAGACAATGGAGATAGAGTGAGTAGATTCAGGAAGAAGGAAAAATTACTGTGTGACAAAGCGATTCCTCTAGCTCACTGCCCGTTGCCTGAGCTGCTGCCCCACAGCTCTTTCTGGGCATGGTTCTGGAGTCCACTGCGGGCAACCTCACCACTTGCTCTAGAATGTGCTTTTTAAGATTCTTGACCTGTCTTCAGACTTCAGACATTGTCTTCTTTTCTCTCAGTTGCATTACTCCTCCTTTCTTTCTTTCCTCAAACATTCTTGAAGAAATCTTCACTTCCCTCCTTTCTGCTGGGGCATTCTGAGAGATAGAAGACATTAAATGAGGAAAGAACTATGTGGTGGTAGAATTATATTAATAGGAAAATAGCCATCCTTTTGAATTTGCATCCACATAAAAGGAGACATAGTCTTGTAGCTACTGCTGTAGAGTGATGAATAAAAACAAACACAATTCCTGCTCTTCTGTTGCTCAGAGTCTAATAGGGGAGGAAAGATTTAAAACAAATGTCCACAGAGATAAACTGCATGATTCTGAACAGTGATAATGCTTGAAATAATAATGCTGGAAAGGACGTAAGATTTAAAAAGGCGAGGAAAGATCTAATGTAGATTGGGAGGATATTGGTCAAGGAATGGCAGTAGAGAAATCAATAGAAATTAGACTTAAAAACTTGGTAGAAACTGAAAATTTTCTTGTATTTTATAATAAAACAAAATATCCATGTGCTAACAGTCAAGTGAATGGTCTGAAGATAGAAAACAATAGAAAGGAGAAAAAGCAAAGATCTAGTGAACTCTTTATATCATAAATTATTAATTAACTCAGAATTGCGTATTCCACGTGCCATAGAACAATTTCAAGCTGATCGTTCATGTTGGATAACAATCTTACTCTAAAACCAATAACAGTACTCAAATAGATGCAGGATATAGTAATTCTGTCTGCGTCCTTATCTTAATGAAGTGAATCATAAATAAGCTAATGAGGGCATATTAAAGATTGGCTCTTCTGCTAATTAAATAAATCATAAATAAGCTAATAAGGACATGTTAAAGATTGGATCTCCTGCCTTTGTGAACATTATCCAATAATCTTAGTGTGTTTAGTCCTCACCTTTAGAATGCATGCATTGTATAATTAGTCCTATCTTAGTAACACAGCAACTAGGTCCTGTAAGATTAAATGACTTGCCTAAGGTCACATATAGTGAAACTTGTATTTAAACCACGTCTGCATCCTAGAGGTAATCTCTTAGCCGTCTGCCTATTGTCTCAGATTAATAATTGGTAGATAAGTTTCTCCTGATCATACCTTAATTGTTTCTGTTTCTTCACTTGTTTATTATTTCAGAAAAAGTTTTTCCAGCCTTCCCACTTATTGTTTTCCTATACCCCACAAATAAATCCATTACTTTTCACTAGAATTGTGATAATCCCTGAATTAAACCATACAGCAGAGGCCATCTAAAAACTTGTGCTGATATTAAAACTTGAAACTTTTGCTCACATTGTTCAGATGAGGTCCAGTAGTTTCCCCAGAAGTAATCAGAGATCCTTTACGCAGCTTTTCTAATCTTGGGTTTGAGGTTTCACTCCTTGAAACAAATGATCACAGTTTGGGTGAAAACTGGAAGTAGTGCAGTTGGGATATGATAGACAAAATGCTAGACTAGCAGTGAGGAGACGCTCCAAAACTAGCTGCCGTATTTCTGCTGGATGAACCATCATCTAAAGTCAATCAATTTCAGAATATATATTCATTCATTCATGATTGTCTTAGTTTGCCATGGCTATGTAACAAGCTACCAAAGAATTGTTGACTTAACAACAGGGATGTGTCTCATAGTTTTGGAGGCTGGAAGCCCAAAATCACAGCATTGGCAGGACCGTGCCTTCTCTGAGGTCTGTAGCGTTCTGGTGGAGCTTTCCCGTGATCCACAAGTCAGTCTCTGTCTCTGTCACATGCCCATCTGTCTCCTACTGACAGTGTCACTGTGTCCAGATTTCCTCTATCCTTAGACTCCCGTCATATTGGATTGAGTCCCACCTTGGTTCACTTTGGCCTCAGCTTAACTTCCGAGGTCCTATTTACAAATGATTTCACATCCGCAGCGCCTGGGGTCAGGTCTTGACTGTGTTTTTGTGGGGGACATGACTCAGTCCATCACAATAATCTTACTTGTTTTCCTCCGACCTTCCTTGGGTCCCAGTGGATAGTACTTTCCAGTTGTTCATTGTAGCTCTTGGGAAAAGCAGGACAATCCCTCTTTCCCCCCACTTCCTGCCGCCTGCCCCTTTCTGAGGCCAGGCTGTGGGCAGCAGCCATCGCATTGCCAGCGGAGGACTGTGTGACCTTGTCAGACACTGCACCTCTCTGCATCTTAGCACCCCTGGCGCACCCCGTCGGCTCTCCAAGGCCCTTCTAGCGCCAGTTATCTGCTGATTCAGAAGAAATAGGGAAACTGGAGGGATATTGACTGCAGAAGTTTTTAGCATTACCACACAGTTCTGGGGCATTGCACCCTGCTGGGATGTGGCACACAGATTCGAGAGCATGGGGCCCTGAGCTGGGGAATCCTCATGTGCTCCGAGGCACTCAGAGCCTCTGGGCAGTGGCAAGAAGTAAAGGGGTCACTCCCATGGGTGGTGCCTAATCCCCACCCCTGGGAGACTGCCTGCTGCTCATCCTCCGGGCACAGCATCTTCTGTATTGTGCAGCTGTGGGTCTCCTGCTGTTGGAGCAGATAGTATGACTCCCTGCAGGGGCATGTAACGCCTTCCATGCCTACTCGTCAGAGCCCTTCCAGAGCCCACAGAGCTGCTGCTTCTTTGAGGATGGCCCCTTTGGGACCACGTGTTCATTTCACATAGTGCTGACAGGGAGGTAGGGGAAGGAAGAGAAGGAGGAAAGGGGGATCATGTCTCCTCTGTCGGCCCGGAATACCTGAGGGGAGCCTCTCTCCTGCCTGCTTTCTGCCTGGACCTCAGGCCAGAGACATCTGTAGTTTAGGGGGCAGGAAAAAATTGCAGCTTATAATTCAAATGAATGTTTGGGAAGAGTTAATGAGTAATGTTAGTGGTTTCCTTTCAGCACCTATGAAAAATTAGAAGACAGAGTTTAAATTAAAAGTTTAATATTGTAACCCTTGTATCAAACTGCATCTTGACAATAAATGAGAAATTAATGGGATACAACCCTCCTGGGGGAAACCAGCCACTGTTAAAACAGAAACAACCCAGCCCAACAACCAGGTTACACACAGTTGTTTCAATTAAGATTCCTCTCATCTGTGGCACAATTTAAAATGTCAGTGCAGCCGATTAAACTTTCCCTGTTTAATCAGATAGTTAGCACTTGGCTTCAGAGTACCTTGTAAAGTAGTTAAATCAATGATCGCATAATCTTATCATGCTGTTGGTGATTCATACACTTTGGTCAGTCGCGGTGCACAGTACGATTATAAATTGTTAATTTAGTCAATGATTCTCAATGCAGTTGAGTACCAATCTTCGACGTGGCAAGGAAACAAACCAAAACCTCAAGCCCCAAATCTTCTTTACTGTTAATGGTTAAACTTAGTTATCATTTAACTTTTCTGTTAGAGGGATTAGACTTTAATAGTGGCATATATTAACTTTTTAATAAAAAAAATGCACGGTTAAGAGGAAAAATGGAAAATTCTTCCTAAGAGGAAGTGAAACGTTCTCTTTGCTATAAGCTGAGGTCTGACAGGCTATTTAGCCAAGACGGCATACGTATTTAGATAGATATTGAGACTTAGGTTGCTGTTGATTTTAAAGATCTACTTTCCTCTTTCTGTATTCAGTAGTAAAGCCCCTGCTTACATTCAAGGCGTCGTTTCACTCTGGAATGATAGTGGCGATCATGAAGCAGTCTCTGCCATTCAGGGCTCTCAGTCTAGCAGGACAGACGAAATAAATTTCTCTGTTTTTTTTTTTGACCTGCTGATTCTTTTTAGTAGTTACAGCATGAGGCACTTGGCTGCCAGACGTGGGGCACAGGGACTGTTGGACCCAGAGTCAGAGGAAAAGGTATCACACATTTAAGGAATGCGCTTATATCCTGAGCATTTCTCCTGGTGGGATATAATGCTCGGTTCATTTGATGATCACAAACTGTGTGGGAGGTAATATATTCCCCATTTAAAAAATGAGGTTCTGAGAGAATGAATAAATAAACGGCAGAGCCAGTGTTTGATTGTGATTCCTAAGGTTCTGACGGTAAAATCCATGCTCTTCGCTCTACAGCGCTCACTTATCCACACCTACCGTGTGGCGTTGGAACAGACCACAGACGAGGCAGGCAGGGTCCTCGCCCACATGGAACTTACAGTCTAATGGCAGAGGTAGGGAAGGACAGTCAAAGAAATAATATTTCCCAGTTCCTGCTAGTGAAAAGGTAAATGATGACATGTTAGTATTTAAGGTAATAGGGTATTTTTGTTTTTTAACTTTGGCTTTCTGCTTTAACAAAGAGAAGGGTAGTTCTCACCTGTGTTGAGAATGACGGAATAAATGGGATTCCTGAATGTCCTGTGCTCTGTCCTATGTTGAATTATGGGAATCCTCATAAACAATTTATAATCTTCATAAACAATGATCACTGATTGCTAATTTGTAAGTACTTTGAAGCCACATTTTAGCTATGTTATAATAATTTGTGTTCCTGACTTTATTATCAAAGAGATTTGCCAATAAGAGTTATGCAATTTTACCAAACTGAATTGGTATAATTACAGCCAGGAACAGTGAGACTTGGAATTTTCATGAGCCTGTGCTCCCCAACTTGGGGTGAATATTAGGGTTTTCCAATTTTGATAAAATTTCTTATTCTCTTATGGTATTGGGAACCTAAAATTAGGAAAAAATGCCTTTGTACAGGCATTTAGTATCAGCCACATCAAAAACATATGCACAAAAATAAAAATAAAATACATACATATATACAAATTGCACCTCCTTATAATCCCTTAAGAATTTTATATTTTAATGAACAAATTTCAGAGATCCATCAATCTTACTAAAGCCAACAATCATAGAACACCACCATAAGAAAGTTCCCTATGAATTTATTAATAGTGGTCCTGGGTTTTTTCAACTTAGCACTTAATGAAAGTGTGTTGATGGCACCTGATGTAATGTCCTGTTGTTAATTGATGTTCTAGGGTCACTGATTGTTTGGAGAGCTATTTATTTCTCCTTCAAAAGCTTCCAAAATGCAAAATATATTTCCCTTTTTATTTAAATTTTATTTTGAGATAATTGTAGATTCACATCCAGTTATAAGAAATGATAAGAAGATTCTGTGTATGCTTCACTCAGTTTCCTCTGGAGGTAGTATCTTGTATTTCTGGCAAAATGTCACAGCCAGGAAACTGACATAGATACAAATCATCAGCTTTAGTCATACGTCACCAGTTTTATGTGCACTCGTTTGTGTGTGTGTGTGCGCGTGCGTGCATGTGTTTAGTTCTATACAGTTTTATCACAGGTCTAGAGGTGTGTGACCACACTCAGTCAAGATATCAAACTGTTCCCCGACAAGGATCCTTTGTGCTACCCTTTTACCGCCACAGCCACTTTCCTCTCTCTCCCACTTCCTAAATCCTCATGAGCACTAATCTGTTCTCCATCTCTATAAGTCTGTTATTCAAGAATTCCATATAAATAGAATCATATAAACTTTTAAATTAGCTTTTTTTAACTTTCATTGATTATAATCCCTTAAGATCCATCCAAGTTGAATCAATAGTTTGTTCATTTGTGTGACTTAGTAGTATTCCATGGTATAGAGTTACCGCAGTTTGTTTTACCAATCACCTATTGAAAGATATTTGGGTGTTTCCAGTTTTGGGCTATTACTAATAGAGCTGCTATAAATGTTGGTGTTCTGGTTTTCGGTTGAACATAAATTTTCATTGCTCTGGGATAAACAGCCAAGATCGCATTGCTGGGTCATGTGGTAAGCACATGTTTAGTTTTTTGAGAGACTGCCATACTCTTTTACCAAAAATATCTCCACCATTGGTTTAACAAATGAGTATGACTGCTGAGTCATTACATTGATATTTATTTTAGTCTCCAGTATCTTAGAGCAGCTAGAAGTAAAAACCTAAATTGTGGACTTGTAAGCCATACCAAACTCTGAAATCTGTTCTACAACTAATTGTTGCACTGTGCTTTGAAATTTATTGTTTTTTTTTTTTTTTTTTTAGTATATATGTTATTTTTTCACAAAAAAGAAAAAAAAGTAGATTGTGATGGTAAAGAAGTATTTATTCCTTCTAGCTTCCAATGTTCTGGAGCAGCTAGAAGGAAAAACCTGAGATGATGGTAGGGTAGCCCATGACAAACTCTGGGTCTGTCCTGTAACTACTTATTGAAGAGTCCTTTGAAAACTATTGCTGTTTTCTTTCTTTGCTTAACATAAATGTTATATTATACAATCTAAAAAGTTAAAAAATAAAAAGTTTTCTACCAGAAAAATATGAGTGATCCCAGTTTCTGCACATCCTTAGCAGCTTTTGAAGTTATTTTTAACTATTTTTATTTTAATCATTCTAATAATTTAATAATTTAATTTGTACCTCTCTAAGGCTAATAGTGGTCATTGTCTTTTCATATGCTGGTTTTCCATCTGTACAACCTCTCTTGTGAAACTTCTGCTCATGTCTTTTGCATATTTTCTCATTTTCTAATGGGGTTGTTTTTTTAATGTTGAATTTTAGATTTCTTCATGTATTTTAGATGCTAGTTCTTTGTTGGATATATGGCTTGCAAGTGTTTTCTTTCAGCCCATATTTATTCTCTTTGCAGGTTCCTTGGCAGAGCAAATTTTTTAAGATTCTCATGAGGGAAACTTTATCTATTTTTCCTTTTATACTTTTATTCTTTGGATGTGAAGTCTAAGAACTCTTCACCTGACTATACATCCCACAGATTTTCTTCTAAATGCTTCACAGTTTTATGTTTTACATTTAAGTCCTTAATCTGTTTTGTGTCTATTTTTGTATATGATGTGTTTTAGGTTGAGGTGTTTATTTATTTATTGCCAGTTGTTTCCCAGTTTCCCCCACTGCGTCTGTTGAAAAGCCTGTCCTTCCTCTCTTGAATTACACGTTTTTCAAACACCAGTTGGGCACGTCTGTGGTGATCTAATTCTGAGTTTTCTATTCTGTCCCATTGATCTGTGTTTCTATCCCTCTGTTAATACCATTCTGTCTGGATTATTATAGCTGTATAATACACCATAACATCAGGTAGACTGATTCCTCCTACTTTGTCCCTATTTCAGAGTGATTTTAGCTGTTCTAGATTCTGTGCCATGTGAATCGTAGAGTAGGCTTCTCTTGTGTCTATAGAAAACTTTGCTGGGATTTTGACAGAATTGCACTAAACCTAAAGGCCAGTTTGGGGAGAACTGACCTCTTTATTATGCTGTGTCTTCCTGTTATTGAGTGCAGTGTGTTCCTCGTTCATTTAGGTATCCTTGGTTTCTTTAATCAGCATTTGGTAATTTTCAGAATATAAATCCTGTTCCTGTTTTGTTAGATTTATACCTAAATGTTTCATGTCCTCGGAGATATTACGAAGGTATTGTGTTTTTAATTTTGGTTTCCATGTGTCCATCATGACTTTTTAGCTTTTTGAATATTCCTCTGGCATTACGCTCTCATCTGTTGCTTTTCGGTACAGTCAGCACTCACCTGAGCCGCATTTCCGTCAGTCTGTTGTCTTTGATCTTCTGTGTCTGAGCATCATGCATGCTGTATCTGTGTGTCAGATAGGAGTTCTGAAGCTTTAGGTAAGGCCTGGAGTCCTCTGCAACACGTAAACTCTACATGCTCTATGACAGCCTCTTCACTTACCCTTGGGTACATTTACTTACTCGTGTTCACAGATATTTTCTGGATGATAGAATTGTTATGAGTTTGATTTTCTAATAAGGAAGGTTACTAAAAATCCTAGTTTCTCATCTGTGAAGACATTGGTGACAAATATAAATGTAAACAATAATAAAGAAAATAAATTCAAGTTAGGGCTTATTTACCCAAGGCCCTCTTTATAATTATCAGCATAATAAGCTATATCAAAAAGATGATAATTTGGTTTCTAGGATGTTGCAGAATACTAATGAGTTTTAAAGACATTTTAAACACAAAATGTCTAATTCCCTGATGCTGCTAAATGGGCTCATGCAAATAAGAAAAGCTCGCTTAGTTTTGGCCCTAAAAACATTGTTATCACTTTAGTTACCGTGGCAGCACATATACTATTAAATGATCAATTAAAGAACCCACAATTGTTCACAGTCCTTTTCTCAGGTCTTGTCAACAGCATTGATAATGGTAGATATTACATTTCATCTAGAAATTCAGTATGATGTGCAATTACTTAAGAACAGCTGTTTCAACCACCTGAAATGAAAAACATAGATTTTACACTTGTGGAGTTGCTTAAATAATTGTAAAATAGTCAAGTTCTCACTTTGCTTTGGCCTAGACTGGTTCACTGTTGCTCAAACATTCTTTGCTTGTTGCTTCCTCTAAGCTGCTGCCTCCTTTCCCCCCCTTACGCTGGCTTCCTGTAGCAGCATGCTGCTCTTTCCCTCCACGCCACCTGATGACTGATTTTGTCTTGGAACTCTGGTGAGATAGATGAGCTGTTGGCTTGCAGAAACTGTTTGGAGCTATTCTTTATGCTACTTCCTATGTATGTTACACTTAACGATGGACACTGTATTCCTAGACTATGAAATTAGTAGTCACACTAAATGTACAAATTAAAAAATGTTTTTCATGAGGAAGAACAAAGGAATGTCAATACTGCAGTGTTGAAAATAGATGGTAATTCATATTTCAAAACTTTAACTTATGTGTAAGACTAAAGAAAAAAATGTTTATTTGGTACAAAATTTATAATTTGACTAGTGCATTTCCTAATATAACTTATGTGGACAGTTTAATTGAACACCATAAGTACATGGAACCTTGAGTAGGGCATGAGATTTTGTAAGTTTGTCCAGTGATGCCCCTATAAATCCCAGAGTGATTTGAACAGTGGATAAAAAAGTATTTGCAAAGTCCCCATGGGGGAATGGCGACAAAGGGGGAAAAGTCAACCTCCCTATGTGGAGAATTCCTGATATTCTCACAAGCAGTGGGGACAACCAAAGCAATAGGCCGAGCCCTCAGTCTTGGGGTTTGTTCGTATGAAACGTATCCCTGCAAAGGATAGGCTAAGCCTACTTAAAATTAGGCCTAAGAGTCACACAGAGAACCTCTTTTGTTGCTCAGATGTGGTCTCTCTCAGCCAATACAACAAGCAAACTCGCTGCTCTCCCCCCTGTCTACGTGGGACATGACTCCCAGGGAGGTGGACCTTCCTTCAATGTGTGACAGAAATCCTAGAATGAGCTGGGACTCAGCATCAAGGAAATGAGAAAACTTTCTAGACAAAAAGAGGGAAGAGAGAAATGAGACAAAATAAAGTGTCAGTGGCTGAGAGATTACAAACAGAGTCGAGAGGTTGTCCTGGAGGTTATTCTTACGCATTAAATAGATATCACCTTGTTAGTCAAGATATAACGGAGAGGCTAGAGGAAACTGCCTGAAAATGTAGAGCTGTGTTCCAGTAGCCATGTTTCTTGAAGATGATTGTATAATGACATAGCTTTGGCAGTTTGACTGTGTGATTGTGAAAACCTTGCGTCTGATGCTCCTTTTATCTACAGTATGGACAGATGAGTAAAATATAGGGAGTAAAAAATAAATAAATAATAGGAGGAACAAATGTTAAAATAAATTTACTAGATTGAAATGCTAGTGATCAATAAAAGGGAGTGATAAGGGGTGTGGAAAAAATAGGGGAAACAAAGGCTAAAATATATTGGGTAGATGGAAATATTAACAATCAATGAGAGGGCAGGGTAAGGGCTATGGTATGTATGAGTTTTTTTCTTTTTATTTCGTTTTCTGAATTGATACAAATGTTCTAAGAAATGATCATGGTGATGAATATACAACTATGTGATGATATTGTGAGTTATTGATTATATACCAAGAATGGAATGATCATATAGGAATAATGTTCGTATTTGTATGTGGTTATGTTTAAAAAAAAAAAAAGATTATGAGCATATCCATCGGCCCCACAATTTCCACACGGCCCTCTGTAATCCGTCCCTCGCTATGCCTGCCCCTGCCCCCAGGCACTCACTGACCTGATTTCTGTTGGATGAATTAGTTTCCATTTCTGGAATTTTCTGTAAGTGTAATCCTACAGTATGTGTTCTCTTTATGTCTGGATTTTTTCAGTTAGGTAATTATTTTGAGATTCATCCATACCATTGCATGGATCCATAGTTCATCCCTTTTAGTTTATCCATTCACCTGATGATGGACATTTTGTTAATTTCCAGTTTGGAGCTATTACAAATAAAGCTGCTATAAGTGACAAAAAAAAAGAATGAATGAAATTAGTAGTCACAGCTCTGAAATTTTCTTTTCTGTAAGGAGGTGCAGCTTAATTTTGGTCAAATTTGGCGAATGCCAATATTTCGAGTGTTTTGAGCCTGCTGACAATAATGATTTTCCCATATAGCATTTATTATAGAAAGTTGAATATTTATGTATTTGTATGTGTGTGTATACAGAGCAAGTTATCTGCTGCCAACACACCAAGGTGTGTATCTGTACACACATATATAAATACATAGAGCACACAAATCACAGGCATTCAGAACAATGTATTTCTACATTTGTATATCCCTTATAATCACCACGTAAATCAAGGTGACTACTTCCTGAATCAGGGTGAGAAATCATTCATCAAGTCAGAAGTGTCCCTTATTCTCTATCTAGGCAGTAATTCCGTGTTTTAGTTTGTTAAAGCTGCCAGAATACAATATACCAGAAACAGAACAGCTTTTAAAAAGGGAATTTACTAGGTTGCAAGTTTACAGCCCTCAGGCCATGAAAATGTCCAAACTAAGGCATCCAGATAAAAATGCCTTAACTCCAAACAAAGAGCCTGTGAAGTTCGGGGTTTCTCTTGCAGCTGGGAAGGCACATGGGGACTCCTGCTAGCTTTCTCTCCTGGCTTCTTGTTTCCTTCTTCATTTCCAAAGATTGCTGGCTCTTTGGGCTCCGTTGATGCTCAAGCTTTTTCCAAAATGGCTCCCTCTTAAAGGGCTCCAGTAAGCAACCCCAACTTGAATGGGTGGAGACATGTCTCCATGGAGACCATCTAATGAAAAGTTACGAACCACAATTGGGTGGGTTGCATCTCCATGGAAACAATAAAAAAGAGCCCACCCAGCAATATTGAATGAGGATTAAAGAGTATGGCTTTTCTGGGATACATGACAGTTTCAAACCAGCACATTCCACTTTTGGACCCCCAAAACACGTTCTTTCCAAATGCAAACTATGTTCATTCTATTACAATATCACAAAGGCTTAAACCATTTCAGGAAAAATATAAACACAATACAAAGTCAAAAACAGTGCAAAATCTCATCAAAATCAGCTACAGGCATGGTCTCTCCTAAGGCAAAATTCTTCTGTGGCTGTCGACCTGTAAAACTCGGGACAAGTTATCTGCTGCCGACACACAAAGGAGGGACAGTCATAGGATACATATTTCCATTTCCACAAGGAGAAATTGGAAGGAACACAGGGGTCATTGGACCCAGACAGTTACAAAAGCCTGCAGGGCAAACTCCATTAGACTTCAAAGTCTGAGGGTTGTTTATCCTCAGGGTTTTAGAAAGCTGCAGTCCCACCCTTTTCCAGGGCCTATGCAGTGGCCCAGCTCTCTCCCAAAAATTGAAGAGTAAAGTTTATCAGTTGCTCACTCTGTGTCAGTCTCAAGCTCACGTCCTCTATCATTTATATACAATTAAACATGTAATTCGAATAAGATGACTTCCACCTGGCAAGTAATAACAGGATAAACACATAACTTCTCAATGAATCCTTGTATCTTTATCAATATATATAGGCATGCAATGTATCTATTGGCGCTGAAGTTAAAATGTTCAGAAAGGAAACATATTTGCAGTATCATCTAGGCTGTTCTGTGGCAATAGGATGAAAAGTTAGTCTTAGTGTTTTCCTAATAAATAAACTATGGGTTTGATTAATTGGACCTTATATAGATTTTCAGAAACCAACATTTATTTCTTCATAGTATACAGAGAACCAGAAAACAACAGGAGGTGCCAGGTGCTTTACTCCAGATTCAGCATAATGGTGAATGGCTTAGCAGCTCAAACTCAAGACTTTGGGGTTATCATGTGAGCATTTTCAGTAATTTGCTGGGAGGCTCTGACACAATGATCCATATGTGTCTATGGGACACCTCTGCCTTATCTCCTTATCTGTGAGATGGGGCATTGGGCTAGGAACAATTATTTTTCAAATATGCCTGATGGAAAGCTGCAGTGGGGAAGGCACTGTGGGATTTGCTCATGGATATGGAGAATGGGTATATACAAATAACTGACACTCAGTGGACATGATTTGAATGAATGACTGAATGTGCTCGTCTTGTCCTATCTCCCTGCCGGGAAGTCTGTCTTCCCATCACAGCTTTACCAGTGTAAATGCTTCTTGTACCTGTTGTATATATTGGGCATTGGGTCAGCTTTCATTAAAACACTAAAAAACGATTTCACAGCTTAAATTGAAAAGTTTGACATCTTTAGACTAAATAATCTTCAAAGTAATTTCAACTCTATAATTCCATGTTACTATTTTGTGCTCTTACTTAAAATATATCACATCTCTGATTCTAATTTTCATCTTTATACATTACTAAACTCCATGATGAGCTGTTTATGAATTATATTCATGGCAGAGAGAGGGAATGCCCTATGCTTTGATGTACAGGTCAGAGGTGATTAGGCAGAGAAAGGGCTGTGGGACATGCCAGTCAAAAGGGACAGCATATGAAAAGATGAAGAGGCACGAGGGAGCGTGACAAGTTTAGAGTGCTGAGATATGTGGTGTGACTGCGATACAGGAGTGAAGGGAGCCAAGGGATGTGGATGAAAGGGACCCCATAATACAGATCTAGGTGTTTGATTAGGGATTTGTCTTATCTGATGGGGAAGCAAGCAATCAAATATTTTAAGTTGAAAAAGACAATGTGATCATGTTGACATTTACTAAAAGTTCTCCAGTAATGTTGTTGAGGTTAGAGCTTTGGAGACTGGTGTCTTTTACAATACCACTTGATTTGGGGTTTCATGGAACCGAAATCATAAATAAAATAAAAAGTTTTTTTTTTTTGTTTTATCATGGAGTTCATTTTTTTTTCAGTGTTGGTGTATAGAGTCCTAAAAATCATTCCTTATATACTGCCATAGCTGTTCCAAAGAGAAAAGGTATGCTTGTCTTAAGGATCCGTCCTAACTTATAACTATCTTGACATGAAGAGAGGAGAGATGAGCAACTCTGGGGACAAACAAGACTCAATTTTAACCTGAATATTTCTACTGAAATGTAATTTCATTTGTTTGTGACTATGTGGTACCCATTAGGGAACCTGTGTACTGGAAATTAGATACTATTCAAGGCAGAGTACAGTGAAATTGGGAAGAGTGGACCAGATGTGGGAGCCATCCTGAATGACAATTTTATCCTTATACTGAAAACTAAATTTTGCCTTGTCTAAGAGAGCTATTTGTGCTGTCGCTGGTTTCCAGAAGAAATGACACCACATTCTATCCCTAAATCAAGCACGCCATCTAAGGCATATGCTTTATCTAGGGATGGGGAGGAGGGTACCACTGGGCATAACTTCAGTTGATCTATTGAAACACTTTGCTTCAACTTGCCACTTTCTGACATTTAGATATTAGATACCACCCATCAAAATAATAAATGAGTTTGTGCCATAAATGGAGTGAAGCCAAAGGGAAGATACATTTAAAATGTAATAAAAATCCTCGTGCCTGAAACCTCAAGGGCCCAACTTCTCCAGAACATCAGACAGTTCCAGCTCCCTCCCCCATATTAGTGATAGACCCTTCCAATATGAAAAAGTTAGAATGGCCATAGCCCAAGCACCCCTAAAGAGAGGGATGGAAAGATCAAAGGTGATGGTGGAGTTATACACAGAAGATAGGATTTAACAAATGAATGTGAATGCTGAATCATTAAATTGATATCTCTTTTAGTCTCCAGTATCTTAGAGTAGCTAGAAGTAAAAACCTAAAATTGTGGAATTGTAACTCATACCAAACTCTGAAATCTGTTCTACAACTAATTGTTATGCCTGTGCTTTGAAATTTATTGCTTTTTTGTATATATGTTATTTTTCACAAAAAAGGGAAAAGTCGATTGTGATGCTAAAAAAATATTTGTGCCTTCTAGCCTGCTACATTCTGGAGCAGCTAGAAGGTAAAATCTGAGAGGATCGTATGATAGCCCATGACAAACTCTGGGATCTGTCCTGTAACTATTTGTTGAAGAGTGCTTTGAAAACTGTTGCTTTTTTTTTTTAATCCTCTTGTGCTATATCACTAAACAGAGAATATTTCAAATATTAGACTTGTTTTGCAGCATGAATACTGAAAGAAAGAATTAAAAGGAACTAAAATGTCTATTACCAAGATAAGTCTAAAAACAATGAAAAATCCTTTAAGGTAATTGGATATAAATAGAATTATACATTTTCCCATCAAACCATTCGGTATAGTGCTTATGTATGAGTGTGTATATTTTTTAGTTTTTATGTGTTTATTTTTGCTTTCTTAGTCCTGAATTCATTTTCAACTTGAGAAAACTTATAAACTTTATCCAATGCTTGAAATATTCTCAGATTCATGCTGGAATTTTTTTCTTATTCTTTCTGAAACCTCATCCAACAGCCAAGATAGAGAATTTAGATAGCTGCAAAAGTGAAAAAGCAAATTACTTTTATGAAGTGATAAAGTAATAATAAACTTTGCAGTGTTTCTCTTGCTCAATGGGGTTGATAAAAAAAACTATCATTTACTAAGCCCTTGCTATGCGCCAGGCTAAATTGGGCAATACTCACCGTTTCTCATTTAATTTCTACAATTTGCCTAAGAAATAAGCTCTGCTATTATTCCCAATTCGCAGGTGAGCTTTAGAAAGATTAAATAACAGAGTAAGTGATGGATTCGAACCCAGTCTTCTGTCCTGCTGAGCCTGGTCTGCTATGCGACATCTGCGTGATAGGGAACAGCCTCCGAGGCACAGATGCTCTGTGCCACACCTCCGTCACAGCATTTTATAATTGTCCCTTTACTGCCTACCTCTCCTACCTACTAAGCTCCTCTGAGGCAAAAAAACCCAGCATCTTATTTATCTTTGTAGTTCCTGAGATTTGTCATGTGACCCAAAGAAGAAGCTCAAGAGTTGTCTCTTGAATGACTAAGATTGTCAGAAGACATTGAATATCAATATATTACAGGAAACATTTCGTTATTATGGAAAATAAGTGCTATGGAAAGGGAGTGCCACTTGCTTTTAAAGCTCCATTAGGCATTCCTTTACTCAAAGGAATTTTCAAAGAAGTGGGTGAGATGGTGATGACTGCCTGGAGAGATTTGAGGGAGTATATTTTTAAAAATCACAGCTGATTCAGTGAAATAATATGTACATTATCGGGGGAGGTTAAGGGAAGGTATGCCAAAGCATAAATTAATTAAGGGTCTTTAACGGTTACGATGGGCTTGTCTTCTTTGCAGGGAAGCTTCAGCTTTTCATTGATAATAAGCTCCACATAACAGAAATACTCGGGGGATATTTCAAGCCTTAGGTAATTTATTAAAGCTTAAAATTGAATTATCCCAGGGAAAAGTATTAAAGTTAAAACACAGGATTTAATAGGGTAAAAATCAACTTTAGACTTCAGCTTGAGGGACTGAAATCCTATCAGAGAAAAAATGTTCTGATTATAAGGAAGGGTTTCCAAGGAGAATGGGAGGATTCTAAATAAGTTGGTGTGTGCATTTTTGAGGTGGATGGCGCCAATTTCTATAATTCACATCTTGATCTGTGATACTCTGATTGAATGTAGTGGTAATGTCCATTTTTAATATGTTCTCTAATTGCCGTGTCTGAAAGCTACAGGCAGTAGAAGCTATAATCCTTGCTCTCTGAGCAGGTTCGTGATATGTATTTCCTTTTCTGAAGCTATTTGAACTCTGCCATTGCTCTCAGCAGTCTTTAGGGGTAAAAAACATACTGAGAAGGAATGCCACGCACATGATGTGCTGAACTTGCTGATATTTCCAGGTGCCTCAACCCTATAGAAGAGCTGGTGAAAGCCCTTCTCACTCCCTGAATGTGAATTAACTTGTCATTTGTCAGAGGAAAATCTTTCAGAGCGAAGAAGATACACAGAGGGTGGGGTTCTACCAGCCAGTGCCAACATGTCAGGTTGGGTTTGTTTTCTTATAACTGGGTAACATTAATCCACCTCCAGTGTAGTAGAAACTTCATAAACCTGAATTTTTATTCAGTTGTGAAAGCACTCTGGAGCATCCGCTCTATTAACGTTGCATTTAATGCCGGTTTCAGTTGGCTCTTTGATGAAATGATACCAACTTTTATCTGGGACTTTTCCCCTGACTACGACAGGGCTGTGTTCTTTCTGGGGGAAGACGTGTGTGCCTCTCTCAGGGCTTCCAGTACTCAGTCTGTATGCAGCACTCCGTGCGCCCATCAGCGCGTCTCATTAGGCTGCTCCATCCTCGAGGGCACAGCTGCGGCTTGTGAACTTTGCCTTCCCACTACCCAGGACAGGGTGTGGCAGGGTGTGGATGAGCCTCTCTGAAACGGCCCCTTCTCACGTATTCCTCTCTCACTTTCTCCAGGTCCTCTCCATCTGTCCCAAGGACATGAGAGCTGATATCTGTGTCCATCTAAACCGGAAGGTTTTTAACGAGCACCCAGCTTTCCGGTTGGCCAGCGATGGGTGTCTGCGGGCCCTGGCGGTAGAATTCCAGACCATCCACTGTGCTCCTGGGGACCTCATCTACCACGCCGGAGAGAGTGTGGACGCCCTGTGCTTCGTGGTGTCGGGGTCCTTGGAGGTCATCCAGGACGATGAGGTGGTGGCTATCTTAGGTACTGGGAACCTTCCTAACGTAGTAGCGAATTTGTAACAGTTTTAGTGATTTTGTTTCTCAGGTTTCCTAAGAGAAATTTCCTTGGTTTGGTGACTTTGGAGTTTGGGTCGCTAATGAGGTGATGAATCTTAGCAAAACCTGGTAATGCTGCTTCAGCAAAGGACCTCAGTGTAGGGCACAGCCTAAAGGGCTGCATGGGGGGTTGATTAAGAAGTTTGGACAATGGTAGGACGGTACTTTTAGACTCGAGCTGATCTCAGTCTGAGGTTACACCTCCATGCTGACGTGTGAAGGCTTGCAGGATGATTGCCAGGTTGGTAAGGAAGCGTTTTCATCTCAGGGGGTCAATAGAACCTGTCTAGTTCAACCATTTCCTTTACAGGATGAGCAGAGTGACTTGCCCAGCCAGTTAGTAAATGAGCTGGGGCTTACCTGCTGGTCGTCTTACTCCAGATCTTTCTGCTTCATCACAGTGGACCTAAGTTGTAAGTTCAAAGTGCTGAGGTCACGTACATCACAGTGTGAGGAAATGAACTTGAGGTTTTTAAATCTGGTCCTATCCATTCACATTCAAAAACCAGGAGAATTATTTGGCTAATAATAAATTCATTCGAAAATTCAGAGCTCCTGTAGATAGTTGTACACTCAGAAAGAAAACCCGTGACAGTGCATGTGACAAAAATACAAAAATGTGCAAGATTTTGGACAGTGTAAGTTATACATCTTGGTAAAGAAAAAATGGCTAAATGACTATTTAGATCATTTTCTGCTAAAATACCTGTAGCAGGTTTATGAAGTCTACATAGACAGAAAAGAAAACAATAGTGAAGTCGGCAGAGAATCATCTCTTCCTCAAGTGAAATAAGTCAGAATTGCAGGATGTCGACTCCATTTTGATCAAATTTTTCATGGCTTGTGTCTCATGAAAAATGAGCTCAATTTTGCAACTATGGGATTTTTAGCTAGCGAGGCCAGCCTACCATAGCTCGAATGCCATTTATTATAGGTTAAAGATTGACTGATGCATTTTAGAAACGGCAAAAGCAAAATTCAGCACAAAAATGAAGAACCAATTTCAAAGGGCACAATAATTTGAAAAGACAGTCTTGGGAATTGAGAAGAAATAACCCTTCATGGGAAAACAGGGTCTGTAAAATTCGTAAGAGTTATAGAAAATCTCAGGGTTACAAACGGCTGAACAGCATTGCTTGCATACCATCCCTTAATGCTTTAGAAATAATAATGCAATTAAGGTTAACTTTCTTCTAGGAACTATTTTTATTTCTTGTTTTATTGCAAACAAAACAAAACAAAACCACACAGTGTTTTAGAGTCAGCACTGTGGATGAGCTTAATGATATTTAGTGCTTGTTCTGTTTTGTTTACTGGAGCATAAAGGAGTCTGTATCTAATCTTTCACAAAAAGTGTGCATTATGCTAGAACAATCCTTTATGATAAAATAGAGCGTATAAACACCACAACTTTTCCGGTTTGCTTAAAGAAGAGGAGAAAGCAGAAGCTCAAAACAGGTGTAGTTTCTTTTCCTGCATGTCCCGTTTATGTCAATGATGAGTGGGAGAACAGACATCAAATATATCACAGTAAAGTGAGTTACCTCTGTGGTAAATTCACCTCAGCTGTAGGTCATTGTCATTTTTTGTGCCCTGTTGTCTTCCCTGCAGCATCACCTTACTAAATTTTTTTCTAAAGAGGAGGGTGGAGAAAGCTCTGAGTGCGATACTTCTGGGCTGGGTCTGCTAAACTGCAATGATTTGCTCAGTGAAACAGATACAGTGCATTTTATTTTCATCTTAAAATAAAATAGTAGCTGGGTATTGGACTGGTCTCATATATCCATCACACATTTTATTTCTTTGAGTGTGGGTGTTTTGGTCATCCTCCTAAAAAGTTTTGGGATTCAGACTTTCCATCTCTTTGCCTAATGAGTCAAATTATATGAAACGTCTCTTACCTCCTTTCCTTCCCCTTTTCCATGGGCTTCTGACAAAGGTTATTTTAGCCAAATGGCCATGAAATTGGGGTTTTTGTTTAATACCCAGTATGTTTAGACAAAGTTTTAAGAAAGATGGAGGAAAATAGTAACTTAAAATCAGATCTGACATTTTGATGATTGTCCATTTCTTTCTTACTCTGCTTGGTTTCTCCTTCTTCTATTCATTTTTGGTAACTTACTTTTGGAATATTTACATACTTAAAGGAAAGTTGCAAAAAAACATGTAAAGCTTCATACGTACCCTTACTTTCTATCTTATTGAGTGAGTCAGTTCTTCTTTTGGATCCTTGCCTCAAAACAGTCTCTTGGTAGGGACATAATTCTTTAGTGTGTCAGGAGTGCTGGGGAGGTTAATGAATAAGTACTGAAGCATAACTAATTAATGGAAAGATTAAAATGTAGATAAATACTCCCTTTTTTAACATTGAAAGATGAATTCAAGATGTTTTCCTAAATAGGGCGCATAAATATAATTGCAGTTCATGTCTCTTTTTCAGTTGAAGTTCTTTCAGTTCTTATACCTCCACTTTCTTTGATCTTCCTACTTTTTATGGAGCACAAAGAATTCTAAATTAAGTTCATGGTGCACACATAATATTTTATATTCTTTAATATCTTCTTACTTTTTAGTTCCTACCTTATAATTAATGTGAACGGATTTACTGGAATGGCTGAAATAACCAGGTAATTTCTAAATGTCTTGACAAGTCTATTGTACCTTTTAGAGACGATAAAAATGGCATTTCCCCCCAACAGAAAATCTTGCTCCTAAGATATTTGTTTTGCTGAATTTATATTTTGTCTTTTCTCTTCTGTGTTTATGGATTATTAGGATTACAGGGTAAGAATTATTAAACTAAGACCATTTCCATCTAATCTTTTAATTGTAACTTTAAATTCCCAAGAGAATTATTCTCGTTTATGTAGAGTTGGGATAGAGGTTATAAATTGTTCTGGGGTTGGGGGGAGGTAGCATAAGCTAGGAAGGAAAAAACAGAATTAAATGAACTTAATAATATGAGAAAAATCGTTTTTCTATTTAATATGATGTTGTAGTTAAAATCATTTATTTGAAATCAATCTCTTGTAAATATTTTCTCATTATTAGAGAGGACTTATGCTATAGTTCTTAAAATCTAAAACATGCTTCTTATTTTTATTCTGAAAAGAAAAAAATCTGAGATGTGAATGAATAATATTTTCCTATTTTGAGAATCTGTGAAAATGTGACTTTTATGCTGTGGGTAAGATTTCTTCCTGTATGCCTGCTATTAGAAGTCAAGTGTTTCACACTTTAAATACTTAAAAGGGCTTTTCCCAAGTTGCAGAAAATTAAATGTTTTCTTTTGCATCCACATTTTTGCATTGCATTATAAAAATGTCAGTGTACCATGAAACCTGTGGATTTGCTCTACATATTATGATTATGAATTTGGTTAATTCAGAGACTTGTATAAATGACAAACTAGTTGTTTGCTTTTTAAAAATTCATGTTTGTCTTTAAAACTTTCTAAGCAGTGAGTATCATATCACTTACCTGTGGTTGAAATTATACATTCTTATAATTTCTCAACTGTAGGTTTTTTCATAAAATATCAGGAAGTTAGCTTAGACTCAGCCTCAGACCCACCCCCCACCACTCCTTATAACTCAGTCTTGCTTATCTCCTTGATAAAATCCTACTCTTAATCTCCACTCTTGGTGTACTGCTTTTAAATGTTCGGTCTTGGACTAGTCTTCCCCCTAAAAGGCCTTCTATTTTCAGTTTCAATCTCTCTAAAATATGTTTCTAAAATACATACATCATGTCAGTTTCCTCCTCAGTTTTCCCACCAGGTTTTTCAGCACCTTGAGGATAAAATGTAACTCCTAGCATGTCCCGTGAGACCCCTTAAGTCCTGGTCTCTGCCCCTCTTTCCTCCCTGACCTTTTCTGCTCCCTATCCCGCTTTGTTCTTGCCATACTAAAATTGCTGGAAGTTTCTGAGGACCACCAGGTTCTCTCTTACTGCTGGGCTTTTGCCTATAAGGTTAGCTTGCTCAGAGCAGCTCTTCCCTTTTATAGTGGTCCATCTCTTGCTTCCCCATCCTCTTTTATTTTATTCTTTTCCTAATTATACAATTTTGGATTAGGAGCCTAGGCTTCCATGTGTTCTAGTTTGAAAATTGCTGGAATGTGATATACCTGAAATGGAATGGTTTTTAAAAAGGGAATTTAATAAGTTACAGGTGTACAGTTTTAAGGCTGTGAAAATGTTCACATTAAGGCAAGGCTATAGAAATGTCCAACCTAAGGCACCCAGGGAAAGATACTTTGGTTCAAGAAGGCCAATGACATTCAGGGTTTCTCTCTCACCTGGAAAGGCACATGGCAAACATGATGATGTCTACTAGCTTTCTCTCCAGGCTTCTTGTTTCATGAAGCTCCCCAGGGGCATTTTCCTTCTTCTTTTCCAGAGGTCTCTGCCTGCACGGGCTCTCATGGTTCCCAAGTCTCTTAAAGGGCTCCATCACGCACCCCACCTTGAATGGGTGGAGACACATTCCAGTGGAAACCATCTAATCAAAAGTTACCATCCAAAATTGGGTGGGTCACGTCTCCATGGATAATCAAAAAGCTCCCAGACAGCAGTATGGAATGAGGATGAAAGAACATGGCTTTTCTGGGGTCCACAAGAGATTCAAACAGGCACACATGTTTATACCGGGTTCTTAGTATCTCCTATTTATATCATTTACCGATTTATCCTTTGACCTCACTGTGAGCCCTGGAGATATCTTGCTCGTTTTTGTCTCTGTCAACTGTGATAGGAGCCCTTAAAATAGCCTCTTAGTAAAGAGTTGTTCAATGAGCCAGATTCTCTAATTCTTCATTTTGTCATTAAAACATTTCATATTTGTTTCAGTTCTTGATAGGTATGACAAGAATGCTTTGCTTTTCTGTGTTGTATTCTGTGGCACAATTGTCATTTCCTCTGTGCACTATGATAAGGTTCTGACTACTCTCTACTTCTCCTTTGTCCAGATATAATACTTACAGTAAAATGCATTTTCCTGAGTCTCTAGCTTTAGCATAGATCTATTATGTACTTAGAGAGCATTTTCCTACTATTAATTAGGCACCTTTAACAGGAGATAAGGGGAATTAAAGTATGTAAAGTATGTTAGGTGACTCATAACTATATATCATTCCTTGGTGTTCCTTCAGGGACCTTCAGTATCTAGCAAAAACCTAACTCATACCTTTGCCATTCAATATGGTAGAAAGACTTTAAATTACACCCAGTTAAGAAGATCTAGCTTTAATTCCTAAAAGTGGCAACAAACATTTAAAAGTTAAATGGGCTTGAGGAAAGATAAATCACCCTTGTGGTTATTAAATGAGTCCCCTTCCCCATACTTAAGTAACGTTTAGAAGTGTAGGTACATATCCGTTTGATTTTAAATTTCCTATCATAACTTTTAAAGTATATTTTAAGAGTACACATCAGGACCCCTCGAAAGTCTGATTTAATATTCCAACAATTGCTATTTATTGAGTACTCATTACTTTATATGCATTATTACATCAAATCTTTTAATCAATCTGTGACTAATGTATTACTGTAGTCACTCAACAGATGAAGAAATCAAGGCTCTGCAACATTAGATGATTCACCCTAGGTCACAGCTAATGACAGGTGGGCGCAGGATTTGTCTCATCAGATCTGTCTCACTCTGTGCCCATTTTCCTAACCATCACACTATAGCAATGAGGCTTTGTTTGAAAGGAATTTTTTAAACAAGTTTTAGAGTTATATAACTATTTCATTTAATATTCCTGGAAAGTAGAGTACCTATATTAGCTTTATCAGTCTGTTTCCTTGTATAAAAAATATTTCTCTAACAACAGTGCTAAGAGTTAAGAACCATATTGTATTAGTTAGGGTTCTCTAGAGAAACAGAATCAACAGGGAACACTTGCAAATATAAAATTTATAAAAGTATCTCACGTGACCGCAAGAATGCAGAGTCCAAAATCCACAGGGCAGGCTGCGAAGCCGACGACTCCGATGGAGGGTCTGGATGAACTCCACAGGAGAGGCTCACCAGCCGAAGCAGGAATGGGG
>PVIY010022675.1:0-32546 GCA_004026745.1 Myrmecophaga tridactyla | reverse complement strand
GTTCACCCAAAAAACCTGTACCCTAATGTTCATAGTAGCATTATTCCTACTATCCCCAAAGTGGAAATAGCCCACATGCCCATCAACTGATGAATGGATAAACAAAATGTGGTACATTAATACAATGGAAGATTATTATTGTTAAGGCTTTGTTTCGGCAATAACAAGGCATCACAAACTAGATGGCTTCAAACAACAGAAATGTATTGTCTCAACAGTTCTAGAGGTTAGAAGTCCAAAATCTGCAGGGGAGACTCCCTCCTTTGCCTTTTTCTAGCTTCTGGTGGGCGGCTGGCAACCCTTGGGATTCCATTTCTGCCTCAGTCATCACATGGCCTCCTGCCCTGCATCTGTGCATCTGGGTCCAGTTCTCCCCCTGGCATAGGGACACCCGCCATATTGAATTAAGACCCAGTCTACTTCAGTTTGGCCTCATCTTAACTAATAACATCTTCAAAGCCCTATTTTCAAATAAGGTCACACTTACAGGGCTTGGAATTAGAAGTTGAACATGTCTTTTGGAGGGACCCAATTCAATTCAATAAAAAGGAACGCTGTACTTCCAGAAACCTACAACCTCCAGATGGGTCCCTGGTCCAGATAAGTCCTGAAACCTAGCTCAGCCTCTCCAGAACATCAGACAGTTCCATCTTCCTCCTCCATATTAGTGACAGACCCTTCCAACATGAAAAAGTTAGAATGGCCATAGTCCAAATACCCCTAAAGAGAGGGATAGAAAGATCAAAGGTGAGGGTGGAGTTATACAGATAAGACAGGATTTAACAAATGAATATGATTGCTGAATCATTAAATTGATATCTCTTTTAGTCTCCAGTATCTTAGAGCAGCTAGAAGTAAAAACCTAAAATTGTGAAATTGTAACCCCTGTCAAAACTCTGAAATATGTTCTACAATTAATTGCGGTGTTGTGCTTTGAAATTTATTGTTTTGTATATGTTATTTTTCACAAAACAGAAAGAAAAAAGTTGATTGCGGTGACAAATATTTAAACTTTCTAGCTTCCTATATTCTGGAGCAGCTAGAAGGAAAAATCTGAGAGGATCGGACGGTACCCCTTGACAAACTCTGGTATCTGTCTTGTAATTACTTGTTGAAGAGTGCTTTGGAAACTATTGCCTTTTTATTTCTTTGCTTTGTATACATGTTATACTATACAGTAAAAGAGTTAAAAAAAAAAAAAAGGAATGTTGTACTGATTCATGCTACATTAAGGATGAACCTTGAAAATATGCTAAGTGAAAGAAGCCAGGCACACAAAAGGCCACATATCGTAAGACTGCATTTATATGAAAGGTCCAGAATAGGTGAATTCACAGAAACAGAATAGATTAGTGATTCCCTAGGGCTTGGAGAAAGGAGGGGGGGCAATGAAAATGTTCTGGAATTCGATAGTGATGATGGTTGTAGAACTCTGAATATACTAAAACCCACCGAATTGTACACTTAAAAAGGGTGAAATGTATGGCATTTGAATTATATCTCCAAAAAGCCACAAAACTATAGTATATCACATTGATACAATTCACTTATCTTATTCAGATTTTTCCAAGTTTTACTTGTACTTCCAGTTATAATTATGTGTTTCTACAAAACGCTCAGCAATTATCACTGAGAATGTATATTACATTCCAAACACACAGACACACACACACCCAGTGGTATTATTATTATTATTTTTTTTTTACATGGGCAGGCACCTGGAATCGAACCTGGGTTTCCAGCATGGCAGGTGAGAACTCTTCCACTGGGCCACCACTGTCCAAGAATATAGATTACATTTTAAACAATAACAAAACTCTATAGTTACCTATAAGCCCATACTTAGAGTTGGAGCTCCATTGTAAAATTTTCATTTTCATAAGAGTATTGTAGAAATTGTTCTTGGTGTGTGGTTTTATAGAATAGCATAACATAAATAGATATTTTAACCCTACAAAATTCATCTGTATTTCACCATTTTAACACAATTCAATAATTTGGGATTCTTTTCCAGGTCTAACATTTTTATTTCATCTTGACTACGAACACTTTTACACCCTACTTTTCTCTTTTAACATCTTATTTATTATAAAATGTCCTCCTCAGAAACATCCCTTTTCAAAGATGCAGAATGTTTCATCCGTTTCGCGTGGCGTTCCATACTTTCCTTACTTACGGACAGTTAGGGTGGGGTATCTTGCCGCAAACCGCTGCAGTGGACAACCTCATTACCTTTTGGGGGGCTAGGGGTGGGGTTACAGGTTTTGAACATCATTTAACCCTTGACAATCTCCCTGTCCCGCGAAACCTGCACGCCCGCTCCCCAGCCCTCCAACCCCCCAGGCCCCCAGCCTCAACACCGCCCAATCCAAAAGGCTGTCCCCGCCTCCATCACTCCAGCACGCCCCCTTTGCTGTCGATCACCGCCCACCCCTACCCCCACCCGCACATTTCTTCGCGGGCGGACCTTTGCCCTGTCCCCTGCCTCTCCGCGCGCTGCCCCCTCCCGAGGCTAGCCGGTGGCACGCGTCGCAGCGCTGGACCACGCCGACTCGGCTCGCCGCAGCGAATGCAATTCGGCACGTTGGCACTCACTGTCCTTACCCTAGCTTCGGTTTGGGACGTTGGCACGTACTGTCCCGAGCAGGTTTCCAGGAAGGTGAACCCTGGGTGATGTGTCAGTTTCCCTTTTCCATCCCTTCTCGCCCACAGCGCTAGGCGGCGCGGGTAGTTGGCTCTGGGTGAGTACTAGCAATCGAAGTGACGCTGAAGTCTCGTGCTGAGGCTTGGTTAAATCCCTGAAAGTTAATAAAGTACAAAACAGTTTGCACCGGGTGCAGGTGTGATAGGGATTAGGTGGATATGATTATAATAGTAACTGCACACATTCAACAAGCGCTCGTTGCGCACTTACTATTATCCGCTGCGGTGACCAAAAGACAATGAAAGCAATAAAGTGTAAATATAGCCTGTCAGGTGGTGATTTGAGCTAAGGAGAAGAATCAAGCAGGAAGGAGCACTGAAGGTGAGAAATGACGCAGAGATGGGGCGCCCGCCCGCCCTCCGAGCCTCCGCCCGGGGGGCCTCTAGCCTCTAGTAACGACAGGGTTAAAGCCGGACTCGGGTGCTGCGGCCGGGATGTGCGCAAGCGCAGAGCACGGCTTGCGCCTGCGCAGAGCGCAAGGCGACGTGGCTGGACCGAACCCCGGAAGTGGCCCGTGTGGAACAGCTCCGGGACCGCTGCTCCGAGCCGCGCCAGGCCTGCAGAGTATTTATTGCTGCGTTGCGCCCCCGTCGGCATCGCCATGCTGAAGAAATTCGACAAGAAGGACGAGGAGTCGGGTGAGGGACCCCAGGCTTGGGTTTGAGGGAGGCCGGACCTCCACGCAAGCCGCCGGGACCCTCCCTGGGAATCCTCTTTAAGGTGCCTCTAGTCCTGAGCCAGAGGCCGAGGCCCAGTGAGGGGTCGGGGCTTGTGCGAAGATCCAAGACTGGACGGTGGCAGACCTCGGGGACCGAGCATCCTTAAAGAGACCCCTACCCCTCGTAAGCTCGGACCGCTACTCGCCGGGTGACCTTGGACAAGTCACGCTCTTCTCTGGGCCTCAGTTTTCCCATCTGTCAGAGGAGAGGGTCGGGCTGGTTGCTCCCTTGCTACTTTCTTCGTCCAACCTCTCTGAATTCGCCGGCGCTGCGTTGATGCTTGTCCAAGCTGGGGCATGATCAGCGGAATCAGTGTGCTGTGAATCCTAATTCCATTCATTCATTTGTTCAACAAACATATTGAGTGCTTACTGTTTGCAATGCTTTGTACTGTCCTGATACAGCCCTAGAACAAGGTAGACAGTTGTTCCCTGGGCTGGACACATTAGAATGGAATAAACAAGACATTCACAGGCCTAGTAGAGGAGAAAAGCATCAATCAGATAATCATACACATGATTAACTACTGAGGTGACATCTGCCATTAAGGAAACCTAGTAATGGGGCGGTTAGTCCCTGGCACATAGTAGGGACTCAGAAAGTATGGGGCTGCATAAATGAATGCAAAAAGTGAGGTACACCATGAGAGGCACAGAAGAAGGGTTGTACCAGCAGGGCTGCTAGGTGACTGTAAGTGGTTTGGGATAGAGTGGGTTCCCCTTGCGACAGAGTAGTAGGATGTGTGGACAGATAGTAGAGCCTTAATTGCATTCATGAGAACTTTGAAGTTTAGCAGGTAGCCAGTATAGAAATCTTTCCCTTTCCTCTGTCTCTGAAAGTTTTAAATTCATAAATAGAACCAGTATTCATTTTTCTCCATTACTGATTGTAGGTGGAGGCTCCAACCCGTTCCAACACCTTGAGAAAAGTACAGTACTTCAGGAGGCAAGTGTCATTTGTTCCCCTTTATCTTACATCATTAATGTTCATGATTGATAAGATGAAAATATGAACACATTCAGACAGCTTATTTAGAGAACTATGAGGGAGAAAACCAGTGCCTGGAAAAGCAGAAAAATTTTTGTTCTCGAAGAGAATTCATTAAATCTACGTTTTTGTTGATGATATTGATTGTTTCTTCTTTGAGTTAACAAGCGATTACTAAGTATTTGCTGGTCAGTAGGTTGGCCTATCTCTAACTAATATTTAGGGAAGATTTCAGAAGTTGCTTTTAGATGGATTAAGGGAAAAACCTCTTCCTTTATGAAAATAAGCTTGTCCAGACAGGTGTATTGATTTACCTTAGGACTTGCTAGAACCTTGAATGTGCTTGAGAGTTGTCAGTGGGAGGGAGAGAAGGTAATAGTCTTGGTCACTCCTTCTCAGGCACGTGTATTTAATGAAACTCCCATCAACCCTCGGAAATGTGCCCACATCCTCACCAAGATCCTTTACCTCATAAACCAGGTAACAGGGTGAGCCTGGGAGTGCAAAAAAATGGAGCTGGGGGAGGTTTGGGAGAGGGATATATGAATTATCACACACTTAGGTGATTTGACAACCTTTGGTCCTACTTTGGGTCTCCCGGAGCATCCAACCCTATTGTGTTGCCTTTGATGGCACCTCTACAGGGTCCGAAGAGCTGGCATGGGGTGGTGTGACAAAAAAAAAAGCCACCTGGCCCCTCCTTCCTAGACTAAGGCTTCTTTCTTTTTTACCACAGGGGGAGCATCTGGGCACCACTGAAGCAACCGAAGCCTTCTTTGCTATGACCAAGCTCTTTCAGTCCAATGATGTAAGGGGGAGCAGCTTGTGAAAAGGTGGTGGGAATAGAAAAAAAAATAGGAGGAACAAAGGTTAAAATCTATTGAGTGGATGGAAATACTAGTGGTCAATTAGAGGGAGAGGTAAGGGGCATGGTATATGTGAGGTTTTTTTTTTGTTTTTTTTTCTTTTTCTGGAGTGATAAAAATGTTCTGAAAAATGATCATGGTGATGACTATATTGCTATGTGATGACATTATGAGCCATTGATTATCATACTAAGATATATTGTATATCATACTGTGGGCTGCCTTTGAGAGATGAGGGTTTTCTTTTCCTAACTCTGGCCCTCATAGTGAGCCAGGGATGATATGATTTTTCTCATCTCTCACAGCCCACACTCCGTCGGATGTGCTATTTGACTATCAAGGAAATGTCTTGCATCGCAGAGGATGTCATCATTGTCACCAGCAGGCAAGTTGTTGGCGCTGTGGGTGGTCCTTCTGATGGGTTCCATGGACACAGAGGACATTTTTCCTCTTGTGTGTACCAGAGTATGAGACTTTTGGTTGGCATAGTCACCTGGCACTCTTGCCCATTCTGCCTGCCTCATCCTCCAGTTACTGGTGCCAACCCCATGGTGGCCTGCAGGGTATGCTGTTTCCCTTTTAATTATCTGGCTTTAACTTGACCACAAACCTCTCCCTCCCTTGGAAGTACACAGAGCCAGAAGAAGCAAGAATAGCAGGAGAACATGGGTTAGAAGATGTTTATAGTAGTCCAGGCAAGCGTGATAACCTTGGACCTGGAGAGGAGTAGAAGAGGGATGTGGGGTCAGGGGAGCAGGCCTGGAGCTGAGGCAGGGCAGGGCAGGCTCCCTGTGTGTTGAGCACCCCGTCTCCCCCGGCAGCCTCACAAAAGACATGACTGGGAAAGAAGACAACTACCGAGGCCCAGCAGTGCGAGCCCTCTGCCAGATCACTGATGTGAGTCATGCCAGCCTCTGCTAGCCCTGCCTCCCTACTTCTCAGTAGAGGCTCACAGTCTCATGCTTTGCCTGCTTTAGGTTATGCCCCATCTCCTGGGCCAGTTCCTATGTGGGTGATATGTGGGAGGGGTGGTGTGTGAGAAGAAAGGGAAAGGAAATGATTACCTCCTCCCCCCCCACTGCTCCACACCCCGTTACCTGCCCTCCTCAGGGTTGCTGACGATTGATGGGGTCCTCTCACACCCCATCTTGTTCCCCCAGAGCACCATGCTGCAGGCCATTGAGCGCTACATGAAACAGGCCATCGTGGACAAGGTGCCCAGTGTTTCCAGCTCTGCCCTGGTGTCATCCCTGGTGTGTACCTGTGGCCAGGGCCCTGTGGGTCAGGTGGAAAAGCAAAGGAAGAACAAGGGTCCAGTAGCCACAGATACCACAGCTCCGAGGGTCTCACTCCACTTCTCAGTACAGACAGCCAGGGAAACTCTGGGTTGATTCAGCAGGGCCCTGGTCAAATGGCCATGACCCATCCCTTGGGAGCACATATTATTCAGAGTTTGGATCCAGCAGAAGATCTTCTGCCATGGCACGGAGGGTGAAGGGGTGAGCCGTGTTGAGTTTGGAGCTGTAGTCTCAGGAGGCCAATAACATGGCGAGGCCCTGGGCTATACCTGAGGGGAGACTCAGCTGGGCTGAGCTGCGGTCTGAGCCCAGGAGGGCTGATGTGGGAGAGCATCCTGCCCACCCATGCCTTACTCAGCCTTGTTACCTACAGCACCTGCTGAAGGGCAGCTTCGATGTGGTCAAGCGCTGGGTGAACGAGGCCCAGGAGGCGGCATCCAGCGACAACATCATGGTCCAGGTGAGGTGTGAATGGCAGGGCCAGATTTAAAATACTTCAGCGTACAGGATAGCCCTGGCCAGTCGGAGTGGACACTCACCACTGAAGAGCCCTGACCATGGCAGGCTTTCATCCTTTGGTCACTGGATGGTGGGGTGATTTGTGTAGGGCTGGGAAGAAGAATCCATGGCACTACTTTGTGACGACTTAGGTCAAAGGCTGCTTACCTGCTGGTGCTAAAATATTCAACTATTTTGATAACCATCCAAGTATTGTTTAAGGATATGAGATGTTGTGGCAAACATGGCCCTGGTAGGGAGAGGCCTTTGCCAAGCTGACTGTGTTAGGAACACTTGTAAATACTTTGGCAGGGTTTTTATCTACTTAGCTCTTCCTCAGTGGCTGTATTAGTTTGCTAATGCTGCTGGAATACAATATAAGAAATGGGTTGGCTTTCATAAAGGGAATTTATTAAGTTAAAAGTTCACAGTTCTGAGGCATAAAAACATCCAAGCTAAGGCATCCATGAAAAGATGCCTTGACTCAAGAAAGGCCAATGGATTCAGAACACCTCTGTTAGCTGGGGAGGCTCGTGGCTGGAGTCTGCTGGTGTCTTTGGCTTCTGGTTTCAAATAGCTTCTCTGAGGGCGTTTTCTTTCTGCATCTCCAAACACTTGGGTCTCGTGTTAGCTCTGAGCTTTCTCCAAAATGTTTCCCCTTCAAAGGACTCCAGTAAACTTTTCAAGACCCATTTTGAATGGGCGGAGTCACATCTCCATCTAATGAAAAGATCATACCCACAATTGAGTGTGTCCCATCTCTATGGAAACAATCCAATCAGGGTTTCCACCCCACAATATTGAATCAGGGTTAAAAGAAACATGGCTGCCCCCACAAAATTGGACCAGGAAAAAGGACATGGCTTTTCTGGGGTACATAACAGCTTCAAACCTGCACAGTAGCCTCGGCTGCTTGTCTCATATCCCTCTGCATCTCCATTTCCTTGTCTTAAAGTGGAAATGAAGGTCCTTACTTCACACGGTTGCAAGGATTATATGAGATAACACATGTACCATCTAACCCATGCGGTGTGTGGGCGCTACCAAGATGTTCACCTCTTCCCTCCTCTTCTCTTCCTTGTCACCCCCCTTCACTGATTGTTGTCTTCAAAGCCATCTGTGGCCCCTTGCCATAGCTCTGAAGCAGAGAGGGCCCAGAAGGCCCCCACAGCTGCCAGATCTTAGCTCTCGAGGGCCACTCTGATAAGCAAAGAGAAAAGACAAGAAGTAACATTTCCAGAAGAAGGAAACCCTGGCTTTTTGGCCCCACAGACCTAGCTTTGCCATTACCAATCAGGATTCTTTGGGCAAATCAGTGGGGATAAGAATATCTACCTTCAGGGTTGTTGTGTGGTTTCAGAGGTCACAGGTCCTTACCACACAGGACAGTGCCCCAGCCCTGGCTTCTCCTTTCCCTGTTTCTGGCAGAAAGACACTCCGCCTCCTTCCTTCTGTGTCATTTCTGTGCAATCTGTTGTGACTCCGCCTTTGTATTTGTGATGCCTGTCAGAACCCTTGCTGAAATCGTGAGAACACGAGCTACAGACTCACGCACGTGTCTTGTTAACCATTTGTGCTGGAGCTGTATGTGCAGAGGATCTCAGAGAGCAGTCACAGCCACTCTGTGAGGTGGCTGCATCTGTGTCCCTCTTAGAAATTAGGAGGCTGAAGCCCAGGGAGCCTGGGGACTCACCCGAGGCCACCCAGGTAGTAGTCCAGAGCTTCACATGCTGTCACCTGACCTCTAGTACCACGCCCTGGGGCTCCTGTACCACGTGCGTAAGAACGACCGCCTGGCCGTCAATAAGATGATCAGCAAGTTCACCCGGCACGGCCTCAAGTCTCCCTTTGCCTACTGCATGATGATCCGGGTGGCCAGCAAGCAGCTGGAGGAGGAGGACGGCAGGTAACGGGGCTTGTCCCTTGCTAGGGAGATGACACGTCATTCATCTTATCATGCTGGGCCACCCCCAGCTTCCTCTTGCTGCCCTCTGTTCTTCTGCAGCCGTGACAGCCCACTGTTTGACTTCATCGAGAGCTGCCTGCGCAACAAGCATGAGATGGTGGTATATGAAGCCGCCTCGGCCATTGTCAACCTGCCAGGCTGCAGCGCCAAAGAGTTGGCCCCCGCTGTGTCAGGTAACCACGTGTTCCTTCACCCCTCCGCACATTTATTGAGTGCCTGCTGGCAGTGAGGCCGTGGGCCAGGCACTGGAGGGAAAAAGAAAAGGACCTCAAATCAGTCACAGTCTAGTGTTAAGGAAAGGGTTAGGACTCTGTGCCAGGCACCGTGCTCGGGCCCTTCCCGTGCCCCACATTTAGGGGGTGGGGTAGTTTTAGCTCCAGCTTACTGCCGAAGAGGCTGTGGCTCTAGTTAAGTGGTGTGGCAAAGGTGAGATTCATATCTGCCCTGGGGTCTGCTCTGCTGGCTAGGCCTGGGAAGAGGGCCTTGTATTAGTCCGGGCTCTCTAGAGAAACAGAACCAAAAGGAGATATCTGTAAATATGAGATTTATAAAAGTGTCTCACACAAACATGGGGATGCAAGAGTCCAAAATCTGTAGGGCAGGCCGTGAGCTGACAGCTCCAGTGAAGGTCCTCGATGAACTCCCCAGGAGAGGCTGGCTGGCCAAAGCGGAAAGAGATTCTCTCTTCTGAATTCTCTGTAAATGCATTTGGGTGATTAGATTGTGTTACTCATTGCAGAAGATACTCCCCTTAGCGAACTGCAGATGTAATCAGCTGTGGATGCAACCCACGTGCTCATGATTTAAGTCCATGAAATGTCCTCACGGCAGCAGATAGGCCAGTGCTTGCTTGAGTAGACAGCTGGGCACCATCACCTGGCCAGGTTGACACATGAAACTAACCATCACAGGCCTAGTGGAGGAACTCGGGGTGCTTCTGCCCTTCTCTTGTTCATTTATGAAACCACTGCCTTCTTACGAGTGATTGAACTGGGTATAAAGGGGAGTGCAGTCCAGAAGGGTCACTCAGAGCAAGGACAGGGAAACTGACCACCGGATTTGACAGCTGGCCCTGCCACTTACCAGCCAGGCAGCCCTGAGGAAATCCCTCCCTTTCTCTCTAAAGTGTAGATTATACTTGTACCTATTGTACAGATTTATTATGGTCGGCAGCAAACATCTTTACCATACAGATTGCTTAGAATAGGACCTGGCAGTGTGGTGGGCACAACGTAACAGTTTGCTCTTTGCTATTATGGAGGATACAACAACCCCCCAAGTTGTTTGGATCCAGTCATTAAGTGCTCAGTGCCTTGTCTGTGCAGAACCCTGGTCTCTGTAGGAAGCCTCGCTGTCTCAGCCAGTAGGAAGTGTGTGATGGCGTGCTAAGTGGTTAGTACTGAACTAACCACTTAGTTTGTTGAGCAGTTAGGAAAAGAGACAGTCTTAGAGGTGCTAAACCCAGAGTCAGAAAATGAGAGAGAAGGGGAGAACATTCTAGACAGGTCAAGCCCAATGAAAGCAGAGACATTATGGCAGGAGAGTTGGATTTGTAGACTTTTTAGGGATGAGTGGGCATCCTGTTTATCTAACCTTCTATGCGGCGTCCCTGTTTAGAAGGGTCGCCCCTCTTCATTGGAGGAAAAAATAAAGGAATTAATAAATTCAGTTAATTTCAGTTAATTCAGTTAATACCAGTTTGGGTATCTTACTGCCCATATTTTCAGAATAACAAAAGATATTAAATAAAGCAGGGCCTTCAAAATAAGGCTTTTCTTAATTTAAGACAAACACAAAAAGTAAATTCTTTAAAGAATAAAAACCATGTTATAAAGAAAGGAAGATGGATATTTTGGAAAATGGTAGCCATGTTGACTACTGCGATTGAGTGCAAAACTTGAATTTCTGAATTTCCTGACAACCAAGGCACTGGGAGGGTTGTGTTACCTGACATAGCTCCCACAGAGTGATAGGATATAAGCCTGAGGTTTAAGATAGGATTTTGTTTTTTCCCCAGAGGGAGTTATATTGGTTTCTGTATATATAATACAGCCAGAGAGTGGAATGGGATTTTTCTTCACTGTGGTTAAGATCTGGAGTTTCATCCCAATTCTGTCCCTTACTGGCTGCTGAGCAAAGTTACTTCGGTTGCTTTAGTACTTTGTTCTCCTTATCTGTAAAATGGGGATTGTAGCAGTAACAGCTTCATAACTTGAGGGATCAGTGATCAAGTCCTGCCAGGTACTCAGCTCAGGCCAAGCTCTAAGCAGGTGCTCGGTTCACCATGGCTGACAGCCACCGGGTTCCCATAAACGCAGTCAGGCCTTTCTGATCATGGCTCAGTGCCCAGGGAGAGAGGCAGCGGGAAGGGCTGAGCAGAAAGTTTGAGCCTGCACAGCCTTGTACTCCATCCCTTCCCAAAGCCCCCCTGCCCCCCCAGGGTTCCCAGCTGGGAGTAGTGGGGGTCAGCCTGGCATGGGGTGTCTGTCTCCCCACAGTGCTCCAGCTTTTCTGCAGCTCACCCAAGGCCGCTCTCCGCTACGCTGCTGTCCGCACCCTCAATAAGGTAAGAGCCCAGGGTTACGGAGAATGGGGGTCAAGCCCCTTGGAAAGACAGGGGTAGCTGGGCCTGATCAAGCTGGAGGTGCCCAGCCTATGACCTTGGCTGTAAAAAACATAGCCCTGGTCACAGTTACTTTCTTCCTTTAGTGTAATGTGCTTTCAAGAGGACCTCTCACCTGGCCAGGCCAGGCCGATCAAAAGACAGAATGGGGGTCCTGCCCGCTTTTTATTTATTTTTTTTTAACTTTTTACTTTGAAATACTTTCAAACTTACAGGACAGTTGCAAAAATAATACAAACCTCATATAGAGAACTCCGACACAAGCCCACTCCTCCAGCTACCCAGACCCATCAATTTTGACATTTGCCACTGTTGCCATTTCCTTCTTTCTTTCTCTCTCTCCCTCTCTCCCTCTCTCCCACTCCCTCCCACTCCCTCCCTCTCTCCTCCCTCTCTCCTCCCTCGCTCCCTTATCTGTTCATCTATCTACTGAACATTTGAGAACAAGTTGCACACATCATACTCCTTGAACACATAATACTTCTATGTACATTTCTCATTAACAAGGATATTCACTTAATGTAACCACCTTAAGCGCAGATATCACATTCAAGAAATTTAACGTAGATTTAAAGCTTCTATTCTCTGTTCCAGTTTTTTCATATGTCTCAGTAAAGTCCTTTTGAGCCTTTTCTCCTCCATATTTAAATCCCTTCCAGGATCACGTATTGCATTTAATTGCTGTCATCTGTTTCCTTTTTTTAAAAATTGTGGAAACATACATACAACATAAATCTTCCCATCTAACCCCTCCCGAGAATACCATTCAGTGGGATTAATTACACCCACAGTGTTACAGTACCCTCACCAACATCCATTACTAGAACTTTCCCTTCATCCCAAATAGAAACTCTGTTCTCATTTTGTATTTACCACCCCTGGTAACCTATACTCTACTTTCTGTCTCTGTGTTTGCATAATCTCTAGTATTTTCTCTGTATTTACAGCAGGCTTAAATTTAACATCCTAAATCAGTAACAATCTCATTTGCTTTGATATCAACTTAATTAGCTTACATAAACTGTGTTCCTCTACCCCTCCTTCCTACCATCTTTATTTAGTTCCTGTCACAAATTACATATTTATACATTATGAGTTCAAAACCATTGATTTATCATTGTATTTTATTTAGTTGCCTTTTAGATCTTGTGGGAAGTTTAAAAAAAGTGAAGTTAAAAATGAAAAATACAATAGTACTTATTTCTCCATGTCATTACCTTTACCAGAGACTTTTATTTCTTCATGTGGCTTCAGTCAATTGTCTTAGTGTCCTTTCTTTTCAAGCTACAGAACTCTCTTTAGCATTTCTTGCAGGGCAGTCTACTGGTGATGAATATTCTGTCTGCCCTGTTCACTCTTTCTTCTCCTCTGGGACTCCCACAATGTGTATATTGGTGTACTTGATGGTGTCCCACAGGTACCTCAGGTTCTTTTCACCTTTCTTCATTCTTACCTCTCTCTGCTCCTCAGACTATAAGACTTTTAATTACCTTATTTTCAAGTTCACTGATTCTTTCTTCTGCCAGCTCCAATCACTCTTGAACCCCTGTAGGGAATTTTTCTTTTAATAGTTATATTCACACATCACAGGGCATCCTAAGTATATTAGCTAGGGTTCTCTAGAGAAACAGAATCAGCAGGAAATATCTATAGATATAAAATTTATAAAAGCATCTCACATAACTGTGGGAACGTTGAATCCAAAATCTGCAGGGCAGGCTGTAAAGCTGATGACTACGCTTGAGGGTCTGGACGAACTCCACAGGAGAGGCTCGCCGGCTGAAGCAGGAAGAGAAACTGTCTCTTCTGAATCCTCCTTAAAAGCCTTTCAGTGATTAGATTAAGCGTCACTCATTGCAGAAGGCAGTCCCCTGTGTCTTCTGATTACAAATGGAATCAGCTGTGGATGCAGCTGATATGATCATGATTTAATTCTATGAAATGTCCTCATGGCAACAGACAAGCCAGCACTTGCCCTAACAAACGGGTACCACCACCTGGCCAAATTGGCATATGAACCTGACCATGATATTAAGCATACGATCAATGGCTCTTGGTATAATCACATAGTTATACCGATACCACTACAGTCAGTATGAGAACATTCTCATTTCTTCTGAAGGAAGAGAGTCCTATACTCCTTATATGTCTCTATAATTTACATTTAGCTTTGGTATAGTGCCTTTGTAACAGTTAATGAAAGAATATTACATTGTTACTGTTAACTGTGAAGCTTAGTTTATACTAATTGTATTTTTCCCATATAACACCCTATTTTTTTTAACATTATGTAATAGTGATGTTCATCTGTTTTAGTTCATATAATAAATTGCTTATATTTGTACAATTAACCACCATCATTGTCCACTCTAGATTTCACTAAGTTATACAGTCCCAGTTTTTATCCTCTAGCCTTCCTTCTGGTGACGTACACGACTCTGGCCTCTTTCAATCATGCTCACACTCAGCTTTGTTAATTACACTTACAGTATTGTGCTGCCAACACACAGTATTGTGCTATCCATTTCCGAACTTTTACAATCAACCTTATTGAACATTCTGTACTCCTTAGCCATTGATTGCCCAATTTCTGCCCTCTCTCTATAACCAGATAACCTATATTCTCAACTTTAACTCCTAGCATTTGCTCATTATAGTTAGTTCATGTTAGTGAGACCATATAATATTTGTCCTTTATTCAACACGATGTCCTCAAGGTTCATTCCTATTCTTTTGTGCCTCATGACTTCATTTCTCTAGGGAATTTTAAATTTCTTTTACTGTGGTCTTCAGTTCTGTTTGGTTCATTTTCATAATTTCCACCTCCTTATTGGTAATCTCTTTGTGTTCATCTATCATTTTCCTGATTTCCTTAAGTTCTTAATGTGTATTTTACTCTAGCTCTTTCAGCATATTTAGGATTTTTTTTTAAGTCTTTGCTCAAAATGTCTGTGGTCTAATCCTCTTTATTGATGGTTTCTAATGCTTTAAACTTCTCTTTGACTGGACTGTCACTTCCTGTTTCTCTATATGTTTTGTGATCTTTTGTTGAAACCTGGACAGTTCAATATTTTAATGTGTTCCTGCTGGAATTAAGACTCTCAGGGATCTGTTTCTTAAGCTCGTATGCAGCTAATGTTATGAAAGAGCTTTCTTTGAATGCTAAGAGCTAATTAAAAAAAAAAAAAAGGAAAAAAGAAAACACCTTTCCCAGTCTTTACAGATTGCCCTGTGCTAGTGCTCTCCCTACCAGCTTACCCATACAATGAGTTTAGAGAATAGTTTGAGGCCAAAGCATAGGGGCTTCTGCATGATTCTTATGTTGGTCATGTCACTAGGAATTCCTCCATTGACATGGATACAGATATCCCCATTACCTTAGAGAATAGTTCCTCATAGTCCTGGGCACTGCACTTTATTCCCTGCAGCCAGCAGTCCCTTGCCCCAGGTCCAGCACAACTTGACTACAGCATTCTGTAGGAGGGCTCTCTGAGCTGCCTTCTACACGCAGGGTACATTCTGAGATAACGAGTTCCCAGGCCACCACCAGACAGATTGGGCCAGATGGATGTGCTCCCAGTATGAGCATGAGGGTTCCTCTGCTCCCTCCAGAACCAGAACCAGGGATCTGCACTGGGAGTGCGGGCTGGCTCCACACTGGGTCCATGAGGGGTGCGGGAGGGACTGTCCCAGATACCACAAAATCATACCATTTTCAGCCTGCCTTTTTTTTTTTTTTTTTATAATTCTCACCCTGTTACTGCAGTCCTTTCACTGTTTTCTGGTACTTTGAGAAAGATGTTTCTACCAGTTCTTACTGGTTATTCAAAGTTTCATTTAGGGGGTTGGAGCCTTGAGGAGTCTCATCCCACCATCCTGATCGGGGCTGGTTCTGGTCCTGCCGTCTTTGTCTCGCCCACCTCCCCAAACAGGTCGCCATGAAGCATCCATCCGCCGTGACAGCCTGTAACCTGGACCTGGAGAACCTGGTGACGGATTCCAATCGCAGCATTGCCACACTTGCCATCACCACTCTCCTCAAGACGGGCAGTGAGAGCAGCATCGACCGCCTCATGAAGCAGATCTCCTCCTTTATGTCAGAGATCTCTGATGAATTCAAGGTACCTGGCAGAATCCTCCAGAACACCTGCCCGCCCGCTATGGCCACTAGCCCTCATGTAGGGTGACCCAAGGGCTGATCAGAAGTGAGACTCCGTGGAGATGGGAGATGCATTTCCCATCTGAGGGGTGACCTCTGTACCTTCATCTGTACTTTCCTTGGCACCGTGAAACCAGCCACTTTCAGTGCAGGCAGGGATTCCTTTGTTAGCTCCTTAAGCACTTTGTGTGCACTGGTCACCAACTGGACACAGTCTTGGGAGTGAGGGAGATAGCAGTGAACAAGACAGGTAGCTACTCCCATGGAGCTTACTAGGGAAGCGAAATAAACAGTAAACAATTTGCCAAGATCCTTTCAGACCATAGTAGTTTACTAAAGAAAATAACAGGTTTCCAGGATCACTGTGGCCTGGAAGGCTAAGACAGGGGCCCAGAGTCTGACTTTTGGGGCATTGGGACTGCTGTGCAGGGGACCCTGCCTTGGATGAGCTCCAGGACATATGGCCCCTGGTGGGCTTCCTTTTGCCACCTTGCCCTTTGGGCTGCCTCCAGGGAATGAATTGAGTATGTCTGTCCTGGCAGCAGGGAGGTGGCTGCTTACACATGTCTGTCCGACTCAGGTGGTTGTTGTCCAGGCCATCAGTGCCCTGTGTCAGAAATATCCTCGCAAACACTCCGTCCTCATGAACTTCCTGTTCACCATGCTGCGGGAAGAGGTAAGAGCAGGGCCCCCGGGGCATACGAGTTCTCCTGACAGCAGTGAGTGACTGCTCAGCTCAGAGCCAAGAGCCTCTTTTCTAACCAGACCAGCCTATTGACTGGGTAAATTTCCCAGAGCCATAGGTCCTTCAAACATTTTTTTGCTATTAATAACTGTAATAACTCTAATGACTCATCAGTCTGGTTTTAAAGGCACCACAGCTGCCCTGAGGTTGTGCTTGTGCAGGAGATGGGGAAGCATATGTTCGCTACCAATGTGATCCAGTGCAGAAATAATCAGGGCCTTCCAGGTGCCCAAAGGCAGTTTCTTGTGAAACTAATGCTAATATTGGATTCATGCGTGTTTTTATCCCTGACATGAATTTACAGTGTACTTAGGTAGTCTTTCTTGGATGTCTCAACAAAACCAGTTTAGCTCAGAGGAACAGAAGCCAAGTGTTCATGGAGTAGATTTGGTACCCAGATATTCAGTTCCTCTTTCCCTCCAGCCCCAGCCTGGCCCTTCAACCATGGCCATAGAGGAGCCAGAGCCTTGTGGGGGGTCTTTGGGTTTCCCAAGAATGTGAGAAGGGAGAAGAGCACTGAGGCGCATTGAACCTTCAGTAAGTGGCCTGGTGTACTTAATCCTATGGGTCTCATAACAGCATACCTTGTTGGTGGCCTTTCCTTTCCTCCTTTAAACATTAGCAGGCTGAGACTCAAAGAGGTGAGTGGCCTGCCTGGGTCACCTGACCAGTAAGTATCTGTCAGCCTGGCTCCTAAGCCCGTTCTTTACCCCAGACTTCCCAGGGAAATACCTCACTTGTTAAGACCTCAGCACTCAGGCTCTGAGGCCTTGTCCTCTAAAAGTGGGGCTGCCATTCCTACAGAAAGGCTAGTCATTCTCCTGGTCAGAGTCTTAGTGCAGTTCCTCCGAGCCTCTTGGGGCCCATCAGGCTAGCTGCCTGGCCATAGGTCCAATATTGAGAATAGCGTTGGCAAGGTTTACAGTGTACGTGCACATGTGATGTTTTTTTGAGAACCGCTTTATTCAGATGGTTCACATGCCATACAAGTAATGTCTTATTTATTCTTCAGACTAGCTTGTGAGATGAGCACACTAAAAGTCCTTATCGTCCTTATTCTGAGGGTGCCCATAGCTCAGATAATGCCATAAAACAGAAGCCATGATCTGGAAACCAAATTCAACCTGCAGACAAGTGGAGCCAAATCCAGTCCACAGACAAGTTTTATTAGAATTGTACAAAGTTTTAAAATTTTGGAATTATTGCCAGCATTTAAAAATCAAGAAATTTCATATTAAAAAACCACTCCCCACTACCACCACAGCAGATTTCCACTTTCTCTTGGAAAAGCTTGTACAATCTGGCAACATTAAACTGAGTAGGGTCTTCCTTCTTTCAAGAGGACAGGCACTGTCCATTGCCCCATGGTTCCCATCCAGCCTGCTTCATTTAATTAGGTTACATGCCTGGCACCTATGTCTTTAAAGTCTGTAACGAGGACGCAACTGCCCCATTCTGCCTTTTGTCTTTTCTCAAAGTTGGGAAGGAAAGTAGCATCCAAAACATTTCTGTCATCTACTGTTAGAACCAGAAAGACCCCAGTGAACGAACATTCAATCTAAGCCCTTTGTTTTACCCAAAAGGATGGTAGAGGCATTAAACAACTTCCTCAAAGTTGCATCATGAGTCTGTGGCCAAGGTGGGACAAGGAGCCCGGTCTTCTGCCTCAAGGTTCTGTGTTCGGACCACAGTCCCTGGCTCTGGGTAGGCTCTGGGCCTCGGCTCCTTCCTGGAGGGAACCGCCTCTGCACTCAGGTCCTCCACCCCCACCCCCGCTGCAGGGTGGCTTTGAGTATAAGCGCGCCATCGTGGACTGCATCATCAGCATCATCGAGGAGAACTCTGAGAGCAAGGAGACAGGGCTGTCACACCTGTGCGAGTTCATCGAGGACTGCGAGTTTACCGTGCTGGCCACCCGCATCCTGCACCTCCTGGGCCAGGAGGGGCCCAAGACCAACAACCCTTCCAAGTATATCCGCTTCATCTACAACCGAGTGGTCCTGGAGCACGAGGAGGTCCGGGCAGGTGAGTCTGAGGCGGGCCTGGACGTGGGCGTGTACCTTGCCTGGGAGTGGCTGGTCCTGGCAGGGGGACCTGTGCGCAGTGGGGACCCGCCTGCTCTATGAGTTCTTGCCTCACAAGCTCAGGTTTTTATAACATCATGGGAAAGGTCTAGAGCTCATTGATGTGTGTAGTTCGCAACCCCTTCATTTTGTTTTACTGATTTATTTGTTTATTTTTTTAAGTTTCACTACCTGCTGATGTAATTTAAATTCATGCTCTTAAAAGTGTAAAATTTGGTTCAGTGGTAGAATTCTCGCCTTACATGTGGGAGACCTGGGATCGAGTCCCAGACCATGCACCAAAAAAAAAAAGTGTAAAATTTTATGTATAACCATCATAGTTTAAATTTTGTTTTGAATATTCTGTTCTCTTCTCATGCGCCCACTGGACAGATTGTCTTCTTTCAGCAATCTATATTCACTAAGTAATAGGTCATTTTTTCGTTTGTGAGAAACTGAATTGAGGCCATCTGGATACAGCAGCTGAGAAGCATGCGGTTGTAGCCGGCTTCTTTGGCCTCATCCTAGCAGATGCTGAAACCTCCTGGAACCTCCAAGAACCTCTGATGTTGTTGGGTTTCTTCCCTACCATATGGATGAGAACACTGAGGCCCAGGGGGTAAAACCAGGATCCACCCAGGATGGTTCCTTGTGCTGATGGCAGGTTTGGGCCTCCCGGCTCGAGACTGCTTGGCTTTGAGGCCCTTTGACCTAGAGACCCAGCCTGAGCACCAGAAGTGCCTGAATGGTGTATTGCCAGAGTACATTAGGCAGATCCTATTTGCTTCATAAACACAGGTGCTGTGAGTGCTCTGGCCAAGTTTGGAGCCCAGAATGAAGAAATGTTACCCAGCATCTTGGTGTTGCTGAAGAGGTGAGTCAAGGCTGCAGGGCCCTATTGGGTGACAGTTCCCTCAGGCCCGGAGCTTTTCCTCCTTCTTTTTGCAGCTGGAAAGGGGGGAAAGAATTACATAGCTATTGATTGTAGGGAAAATTTAAAAAAAGAAATAGAAAACCATGAAACCAAATGTCATGCAAAATCCCACCACCCAGCGGTGACTGTTAACTTGGGAGTCTTTTTGTTTTTTTAAGCAGCTTTATTAAGATGTAATTCACCTATCATGAATTATATAGTGTATTGAGAGCAGAAGTGTATTGAGAGCTGAGCAACCATCACTGCAATCAAAGTTAAGAGTATTTTCATCACCCCATGATGAAACCCTATAGCCATTGGCTGTCATTCCCCACTCCCCTACAGCCCCTGGCAACCACTAACCTACTTTTCTGGACATTCATAAAAATGGAATCATAGAATGAGTGGCCTTTTATGTTTCTGGCTTCTTTCACTTCATACGATGTTTCCAGGATCATGTACTCCATTCCCTTTATAACTGAATAATATTCCACTGTGTGGCTATTCCACATTTTGTTTGTCCATTTCTCAGTTAATGGACATTTGGATGTTTCTGCTGCCGTGAATATTTATGTTGTATAAGTTTTTGTGTGGTCATAAGTTTTCATTTCTCCTGGGAATGAACCTGGGTATATACTACTCCTAGGATATCTATCTAGGAGTGGAAATCCTGGGTAATACTGAGTTCTTTGGGACATATATTGTTGGTACAGGAGATTGCCACACTCACTTGGTGGGTTTTTGGGAGAGGATCCAGGAGGAGTGAACGTGGCCATTATCTCCCAGTTAGTCTTTTGGGTCCCCCTGTGTGTTTTGATGCCCTCATTCAAGAGTTGCTTATACACCATATCTGAGCACTGAGTTCTTAGAACTTTAAGGGACCTGCTTCCCCTCACCATGCCCGGGTGAGGCCCTGTAGGACCCTCTTGCCCCCATCCCAGGCCGCATTCAGGGGCTCCTTTTGTCCGACTGCAGGTGTGTGATGGATGATGACAATGAGGTGAGGGACCGAGCCACCTTCTATCTCAGTGTCCTGGAGCAGAAGCAGAAGGCCCTCAACGCAGGCTACATCCTGAACGGTGAGCCTCCCCCGGCCATCCGTGACCTGGCCCCTTCCTAGGGCTGTGCACCCCCTCCTAGCTCCCGAGCAGGTACACCCTCCCCAGGGAGGGGGAAATTCAAGAAACGACACTCCTGGTAGGATGTCAGCGATGAGTCCACAGCATCAGTGTAGCCTCAGGAGGCCCAGGGCCATGTGGGCCATAGGTGTTTGGGTGGAAACAGCCCACTGGATTGAAACACTGGTCATTAATAAAAACTTTCTTCACGGTACTTCACATTTTATAAGCTACTCTTGCATATATATATATATATGCATGTGTGTGTATGTGTGTTTACTCCCTACACCAATCCTATGGAGGAGAATGTAGATGAGTCCATGGAACCTAGTAGGTTAAGTGACTTACTCAGGGTAATACAACCTAAGATCTGCAATGTGGAACCCCACAGCCTCAGTCTTCCCCAGGGGAGGAGGGAGTGATTCCTGGCAAGTGCTCTGTCACATCTTCCAGGCAGAGTGACCTCTCTCCCACCGGCCTCTAGGTCTGACTGTCTCCATCCCTGGTCTGGAGAGGGCTCTGCAGCAGTACACTCTAGAACCCTCAGAGAAACCTTTCGACCTCAAGTCTGTCCCCCTGGCCACCACGCCCATCACAGAGCAGAGAACAGGTAAGCATATTGCACCCCTATTGGGGGCCAGGCCTCCACTGGAGGATTTGCAGTGGCTGTGAAGCCACTTAGCTGACCAGGATGGCTGGAACCATGCTGGGAGGAGACTCGAGCCTTCTTGTCTTTGGCTTCAGGAGATGGAGACATATATACACACAGACACTTGCTCTCTTTCTCATGTGTTTTCTGCTTCCCACTCTCTCGGGAGAGATGAAATTCCAGTCCAAAGTAACGGCACTGTGGTCACTGCCGTGCTGTGCCACGACTGGAATAGTCAATCACTGCTGGTGTTTACACCTACAGAAAGCACCCCCATCACAGCAGTCAGGCAGCCTGAGAAGGTGGCAGCTACGCGACAGGAGATCTTCCAGGGTGAGTAACTGCGCTGGGGGGGTCCTTGGGAGGAGCTGGGCTCAGTCTCCTCAGCTTTGAGCTAGTTGCTCCCCTCGAGAATGAAGAAGAGGAAGAGCTGTCATTTATCATGCCTCTCCCAAGTACTGGGACCTGGAGAGTTCTTTAAACATATCACATTTGACCCTTAGAGTTAAGAGGTAGAGGTTATTAAGTCCATTTGGCATCTGAGGAGTTGGAGGTTCAGAGAGATGAAGTGACTTGCCTGAGGTTGCACAGCCAGAGAGTTGAGGGGATGGAATTCAGATTCAGATCAAAGTGCCTCACAGCTTTGCCATTCGGTTTCATTTCTGAGGGCTCTGGTCCCTGCCCAGGCCAGTTCAGGACATCTGATTTAGCACAGCTGGGGTCCAGAGAAACTGGTACTTTTTCTTAGATTCCATATGTGTTTAGTTCATGTATTTTGCTTATGTACCCATCTATTCCTCTGGGCTTGTATTTTTTAAGGGAAAGATTGTGTCTAATTTCCACTCCGTTTTATCCTCATCCCATCTGCTGAATTCCTGCCTTCATAGACTAGCTCAGACCCTCTCCTTTCTTGAAACCCTTCCCCCCGCCATCTCTTGAACTCATCACTCCCACCCACCTCTTCTGTCTTCTCTTAAGTAGTTCTTCATGGTTCTTCATGCTTTGTCTTTTATTTTGTGTATCACAGCACTTAGCACATTTTCTCCCTTCTTTGTTGCAGGGGATCATTGTTGAATTAGATATTGAATCCTCCCTTTTTCCATTCCCTTCCAAAATCCTATCTTCTATTGACATAATATTTTTAAAATTCAGAGGATCCTCAGTGACCTGGGATTGCTCACCCCAAACCTTTCCTTCTATGTTAGTTTCCTGTTGCTACCATAAGAAATCGTTGCAAATTTAGTGGCTTAAAACAACACAAATATATTATCTTATAATTGTGAGGTCAGGAGTCCAAAATGGGTCTCACTGTGTTGAAAAGGGTTATCTCTAGGGGCCGTCTGCATTCCTGGCTCGTGCAGGTGCAGCACCTTCCATTCTCTCTGTCTGACTCTGACCCTCCTGCCTCCCTCTTAGAGGGACCCTTGTGATCACATTGGGCTCACCTGGATAATCCAGGGTAATCTCCCCATCTTGAGATCCTCAATCACATTTGCAGAGTCCCTTTTGCCACATAAAGTAAACTATTCTCAGGTTCCAGGGATTGGGATGTGGACATTTTAGGGGAGGGAGGGGTCTTTTATTCTCACTATCACAGTTTCCAAGGAACATTCCTTCTATGACTCTTAAGAGGTATGAATTCTCCTTTTAAATAAATCTTCTGAACCCTAACATTTATTGAACACATAGTTCCAGGAACTTTGTTAGATTTTGACACTTATTGCCTCATTTATCATCACAACAACCCTGTGAGCAAGATCATTGTATCTGTTTTACAAATGAAGAGTCTGAAATGCTGAGGCATGAACTGTTGTCTTCTAACAGAATTCCCCTGATAGTTTGTGGCAGGACCAAAAACATAATGCCCAGTGAGATAAATTCCCTTAGGAAAACGCTGGTGACTAAAGGTCATAGTGACTCAGATGACCCTCCTAACACCCAAACTGGCTCTTTCTAGGCTTTTGCTGCCTGCCGCACTTACTAGATACAGTCCGTCAGGCTGCAGAGGTCTGCGGCAGTGATGCAGGCTGCCTCTTTGTTGGGGAGAAAAGTAAAATAATAACAAGCTTGCTTTCTCTGTATCTACCTGAACCAGGAAGACTGCCTCCTAAGTCCAGGGCATGTATTAGGGTCCAGGCCTCAGGCCACTCTTCCTGCCCTTCTGGAGTTCAATTGAACGGGCAAGACAAGTTGACGGTCTTAGAGCAGTGTCTTTAAATATCGGTATACATCAGGATCATCTGAAGAAACTTGTTAGAATTGCAGATTCCCAGGCTCCAATCCCAGAGGTTCCGGTACAGCAGGTTTGGGATGAGTACAGGAATCTGAATTTTTAACAACTCCCTCCAAGTGATTGTGCTGCAGGCAATCCGTGGACCATAATTTGCAGAATTGCACTGTAGACTGTGGAAAGGAGCCACAGCTGTGGCCACCGTGGACTGACACCATATGCAGACATCTGCCAGGTGCCTTCTTAGCGTGGGTTATTCCTTACAGCCCACAGGAAGTACCAGGCCAAGCCACAGTGGGGCCCCATGGGCCTGGAGTCTAGTGCTGGACCTTGGTAATAAGGTGCAGGAATAGGCCTTACCTGATGCCTGCAGACCATTCTCAGGTTTTCTACAAACCCTGCTTCTGAAACACCTCTTCACTGGCCATTGGTCTTAACTGACAAATGTATAAGACCAGTTTGTTCTCTTCCTGATTTTATAGCAGTAAGAGCAACAATCTCATCTTCCCATTCTTATCATAACCTCCACCTTCTTTTTTATTTTTTCAGCTTTTTTTTATTGTGGTGTAACATATATACAACATGCAGTTTCCTGTTTAACCATTTTCAAGTATATAATTCATTGGCATCAATTACATTCACGTGTTGTGTACCATCACCTCCATTCATCACCAAAACTTTATGGGAACTCTGTACCCACTAAACATTAACTCTGACCCCCCCCTAATCTCCCCACCCCTTTTTCCATCTTCTTTTAAGAATCGTTGCTGAACCTCTAAAGTTGAGGGAATCTTCAAATGGGATTAGGTGTAGGACATTGGGGTCTCCCGGTCGGTTTGTTGCTTCTGAGGTCTTTTGTGGGGAAGAGGAAAGGTAATCCTGGTAAGTGGACCAACTGGAACAAAGGGAGCTAAGAAAATGTACTGATAAGGTCAGGACAGAGTGAGTAGCCTATTGTGTGCCCATATCCATCCATCCCAGTAAGGTGGAAGACCATGGGATGGGTCTTGAGAATTTATTAGAAATCTTCATAAATTAGTCTTGGAATCAAGGAATGAGTGAATGTGTGGCCTGTGGGTTTCAGAACAGTTGGCAGCGGTGCCAGAGTTCCGTGGGCTAGGCCCGCTCTTCAAGTCCTCGCCTGAGCCTGTGGCCCTCACCGAGTCGGAGACGGAGTACGTCATCCGCTGCACCAAGCACACCTTCACTGACCACATGGTGTTTCAGGTGAGCAGGGAGGGCTGAGGCCTCGGAGTGGCCCCAGGTTCTGCAGGGTCACTGAGGTGGTTGGGAGCCTAGTGGATGACAGGATCTGTCACCAAGCAGTACGTCTTTTGCCCCTCTTGCTCCAGGGAGGGTGGGAGGGGAGTCACCTTGGTCCAGGGGGTGAGACATGGGCCCTCCCGGCTCTTCTGCTGTGGTCCAGCTTGGACCTAGGACAATGTCTAAGCTCGTCCTCTCCCGCCCGGCCCAGTTTGACTGCACTAACACACTCAACGACCAGACCTTGGAGAATGTCACAGTGCACATGGAGCCCACCGAGGCCTACGAGGTCCTCTGCTATGTGCCTGCCCGGAGCCTGCCCTACAACCAGCCTGGGACCTGCTATACGCTGGTGGCGCTGCCCAAGGAAGACCCCACAGCTGGTGAGTTCGCCTCCAGAACCACCCTGGCCTCCTGGGAGTCCATGGGATCAGAATGGGCTGGAAAATTTCAGCAACTTGATTTTAGTCCTGAGAAGAAGAATGGCACTTTTCGTATTATCTCATGTAATGTTCATAGCAAACCTACAAGGTTTTGTAGATGAGGAGACTGAGACTCAGGCTAAATGGCTCATCTAAATTCTTTGGCTGGCAGAAGCCAGGTCTGTCTGGTTCTCAGGCCAGTATTCTCATTATACCCAGTTGTTTCCCAAAGACACAAGCACAAACGCTTAAATATCCCGAGTGCACTCCTACTAGACCTGGGCTGGTGAGCCTGGGACTCTTCTGTAGACATAGCCATCCCACACCATCTCTGCTTTCTTTTCTATTCCTTCCCCTTGAGGGAACTCCTTGGACCCCTTACTTAACTTTGCTGTGCTACAGGGTGGTGCACTCTGTGCGGGTTTGTGGGGTGGGAGTGGCGTGTTGCTGCTACGAGTTGTCCAGCAGAGGCCTAGAGAGCAGGCTGTGGTCCTTCTGCCACCTTCCATCCACCCTCGGGAGGGGTTCATCCCACAGTGGCTGGGGACATTCTGACTCCCAGCCTGCCTTCCCCGCAGTGGCCTGCACGTTCAGCTGCATGATGAAGTTCACTGTCAAGGACTGCGACCCCACCACTGGGGAGACCGACGACGAAGGCTATGAGGATGAATACGTGGTAAGAAACTCACACCAGGAGGCTCAAGTTGGTGCCTGACATTGCAGAACAACTCCCTCCAGGGGCTGACAACCAGGCTTGATTCCTTCTCTTGCTTTTTTTTTTGGCATTACAGGGCTTTCAGTTTTTATTTTATTTTTTTACTCATAAAAATGCATGCTCATTTGTAAAAAAGAAAAAGAAAACTTGGGACATAGAAAAACAAAGTTCAAACAAACAGGAAAATGACCGTAATATTTGGAAGTTAGTTTTTAAGGAAAGGTATATAATTGAGGTCATCCTCTACATTATAAATCTTGCTTTTTTTTTTTACCTAACATTATAGTGGACGTATTTTGTCGTATCATTACAAATACTTCACAAACATGAATTTTTAATTGCTTCAGACTATTCCATTAGATAGATTTATCATAACCCACTTGACTATTCCGTTCTCTAACGTTGGACATTTGGGTTTCTAAATATTAACTTTTTAAAAATTTACAGAATTTATATTCAAAAAAGTATAAAAAGATCTGCAATGGAATGTCCTCCCAGCCTTGCTACCAGCCATCCAGTTTCCCTTCCACCAGACAGCCAGTGCTACTGTTCCATTAAACATCATCCCTTTGGGTACACATTTTTATCTGCATTTTGAATTATTTACTTAGGATAGATTCCTAAGGATAATAATTGGGTCAGGAGGTATCAGCATGATCTTAAGTCTTTTGGTTCATATTTTCAAATTGCCTTCTAGATAGATGGGATTCCTTTGCCTCTGCTGGGCAGTACTTTTGTGCACTACTTCCAACTCGTCTGTACTTGGATGGAATCGAGTATAAGATTGTTTGGGCATTTGACCCTGGGGTAGTGGCTCAGTACACAGCCTGGAAACATTGTTAGAGCCTCTCAGCTGCTAGAGGACACTCACTGTGGAACACAACTGTCATTCACCACCATGTCATCCTACAGCCACAGTTGAGGATGGCCCTCACCTGAGCCAGAAATGACCCCAAGTGCAGGAACTGCCCTAGAACCAAGGTTGCCCCTTGCGAGAGCAGGTTCTGAGATCTGCCTTCCACTGAGGGAGCTGAGTCTTACGTACATGGATCTGTGAAGATCCGTTGGGTGCATGCCTGGAGGATCTTTATGGAGATTCAGTCCAAGGTCCGGAGGTGTAAAGAATCAGGTTCCAGAAGGGTGCGGCTGTATGTATCAGGCCCAAGGAACTCAGTAAAGGGAGGAGGGAGGATCTTTTGAATCAGGAATGGCTGCTGCTTTTGAGGAGCTCACAGGCCCCTAGGAGTGACAAGTCCTCAGAGGTAGACTTTGATAAGAGTGTTCCTTCAGTTCCCTGGGTACTAGATCCTCGAGGCACTGACTCCAGGCTCACTTCAGAAGAAACATGATCACATAGCTGACAATCCCAGGATGAGTGGAACTTTACTGTGTTGATACTTGGTGGCAAGGCATTTTTCACGGCAGGGACACCAGTGGGCTGTGAGTACCTTGAGGACAGGTAGCCAGTTAAGTTGCTCTGTGTCCCCAGAGCCTGGCAGAGTCCTCAGTGCAGAGCCAGCTATGGCTGAATGTGTTGTAGGAAGGGAGGAGTGGATGAATTCAGAGCAGAGGCCCAGGGGTGGACGGAGCAGGGTGCCTCCCCTGGGGGTGTGTTCCAAGCTGCCACTCCACCTCCCCAGCTGGAAGACTTGGAAGTCACTGTAGCTGATCACATACAAAAGGTAATGAAGCTGAACTTTGAAGCAGCCTGGGATGAGGTAGGAGACGAGTTTGAGAAGGAGGAAACTTTCACCTTGTCTACCATCAAGACACTTGAAGGTAAAATCCTGGGGATGCCATTTCTGGCCTTCTTGCCTTTCAAGACCCTTGGCTACTGCTAGGGTGCACCTTCCCCTTGCCCCACCAATACCCGAGGATTCAGGCCATGTCTAGAGCAATGCTGCAAATGGCACTTCATTAAAAGCCCCTCGAGCCAGGTTGGGGGATGGTGGGATGGTGGTAGCACAAAGGGAAGAACAGATAATGGCATAACGACACTGGGATTTGTCCTTACAGAGGCTGTAGGCAATATTGTGAAGTTCCTGGGGATGCATCCTTGTGAGAGATCAGACAAAGTGCCAGATAATAAGAACACTCATACTTTGCTCCTGGCTGGTAAGCAGCACTTCCACTGGGGAAGGGCCTGGGTCATTCACAGCCTGGATGCCACTGGATCCTGGACTGAGGACGCTTACGGGGAGCAAGGGGAGTCAAAATTCACAGAGTTCAAAAAGTATAAAACAGTCTGTGGTGGAATGTCTTCCTCCCGACAGTTGCCATAGCCATCCAGTTTCCTTTCCAGCAGGCAACCAATGTTACTGTTATAAAAATGTCAGTATATCCCTTCCTGTTATTTTATGGATATAAAAGCGAACACATATACATTTCCCTTTATTATTATTTTTTTATTCAGATGTTTGTGTACAAATATATTGTTCTGCACTTTGCTTTTCATGTGGAAAAGGGCATCTTGGGGATCTTCTCTGTTGATACATAGGACTTGCTCATTCTTTTTTATAGCTGCCCAGTCTTCCATTGTATACATGTACCAAATTTTATGGAACCCAGTCCCCTACTGCTGAGCATGGAGGTTGTTGCCAATCTTTTGCCATTACAAACAGTGCTACACTAAACGACCACACACAAACATGTCCACACACACACAAGTGCACACTCAAAACACACATACTCTATTTTGCATGTAGGCACTGAGGATTTCTGTAGGCTCACTTCCTAAAAATGGCATTACTCGCTCACAAAGTGATTTCCAAATTGCCTTCCATAGGAACTGTATGCCTTACCGCCACATACACACACTCTATTCAGAATTTGTGATCTTTGCTAGTCTGGGTAGAAAATGTATCTGAGAGTAGTTTTAATTTGCATTGCTTATATATATATTTTAAATTTATTTTGTATTATCAAACCAAAACAACATACAATCATGAACATTCTTAACATACAAACATTCCATGTATGGTGTACAATCAGTAGCTTACAATATATTCATCACGTAGTAATATATTCATCACCATGATCATTTTTTAGAACATTTGCATCACTCCAGAAAAAGAAATGAAAAGAAAAAAGAAGAAACTCACACATAACATACCCCTTACTCCTCCCTTTCATTGACCACTAGTATTTCCGTCTACTTAATAGATTTTAACCTTTGTTCCCCTATTTTTTTTTGTATACCCCTTACCACTCCCTTTCATTGTTCACTAGTATTTCAGTCTACTCAGTTATTTTAACATTTGTTCTCCCTATTATTTATTTATTTATTTTTATAAAAATGTATTTATTTTTAATCCATATTTTTTACTCATCTGTCAATATCGTAGATAAAAGGACACAAGGTTTTCACAATCACATAGTCACATTGCGAAAGCTATATCATTATACATCTTCAAGAAACATGGCTACTGGAACACAGCTCTATAGTTTCAGGCACTTCCCTCTAGCCTCTCTAATACACATTAAACTAAAAAGGGAATATGTATAAAATATGTAAGAATAACCTCCAGGATAACCTCTTGACTCTGTTTGGAATCTCTCAGCCACTGACTCTATATTTTGTCTCATTTCTCTCTTCCCCCTTTCAGTCGAGAAGATTTTCTCAGTCCCTTGGTGCTGCGTCCCAGCTCATTCTAGGATTTCTGTCCCATATTGCCAGGGAGGTTTATACCCCTGGGAGTCATGTCCCACATAGAGAAGGGGAGTGTGGTGAGTTTGCTTGCCGTGTTGGCTGGGAGAGAGATAGGCCACATCTGAGCAACAAAAGAAGTTGTCTGGGGGTGACTCTTAGGCCTAATTTTAAGTAGGGTTAGTCTATCCTTTGCGGGTATGTTTCATATGAACAAACCCCAAGATTGAGGGCTCGGCCTATTGATTTGGTTGTCCCCATGGCTTGCAAGAATTCTCCAGATGGGGAAGCTGAATTTTCCCTTTCTTGCCATTCCCCCAAGGGGACTTTGCAAATACTTTTTTATTCACTGTTCACATCACTCTGGGATTTTTCGGGACATCACTCTGGACAAACCTACAAAATTTCATGCCCTATTCAAGGTTCCATGTACTTACGGTGTTCAGTTAAACTGTCCATATAAATTATATTAGGAATGCATTGCTTATTTTTGAGTGAAGCATCTTCTCAAATGCTGAAGAGTCATTTGTGTTTTTTGTTTTTTTTTTTCTTTGAATTGTTTTCAGGCCCTTTGTCCAATTTTTTCTTTGGGGTTGGTCATTCGTTTTAAAATAGAAGTGGGATTTTTTAAAGCATTTTACCATGGAAATTTTCAAACATACACAAAAATTATAGAGTGAACCCCCTGTGCTTAAGTTCCAGCCTCAACAACAAACATCTCTACTCCCATCTACCCTCAGATTATTTTTAGAGTAAATCCAAGTTATTAAAACTATAAAAGGTTCTGTGTTTGTAAGCTTCTCTAAGATATAACAACCCTTTGTTTAAGGAAGAAAAAGGGCCGATAAAATTATTAGGCCTAAAACAATTAGCAAAAGGAGGTGGAGTTTTTTGGTTTGGGTTTCTTTTTTGACTGTTTATAAACAGGGTTGAGAGATGAAATGCTTCAGAGCCCTCCTGCCACCTGGCATCCCCCAAGCCGTCAGCTTCTGACCACACTGAAGCAGCCAGTCCCCTGGGGTTTGCAGCCACCTGCTATGTGATTCCCTGAGTGGGGCTGTCCCCTTCATCTGTGCTCTTAGATTCAGCCACTGTGTGTAAGCCCTTCTGTGACATCAGGCCCAAGCTCTATATGTCCATTAATTCATTGGAGCCTTGACAGAAACCTGAACTAGGATGCGTATTATTATTCCCTCAACTCTGTAGTTGAGGATACTGAAACTCAGAGAGGTAAAGTTACTCACCCAAGGCCTCACTCAGAGATGTCAGCCGGCTCTCCTGGTTCCAGGCCCACTACCTGTTTCACACACCAAAACTGCCTTGATTTTGTTGTTGCAAATGCCCGCTTCAGCCTAGTCTCCAAGCCCCTTTCTGTCTTACACATCTTTACTTCTCTCTTCCCTTCTAGGTGTGTTCCGGGGTGGACACGACATCCTGGTGCGCTCCCGGCTGCTTCTTTTGGACACAGTGACAATGCAGGTGACAGCCAGAAGTGTGGAGGAGCTGCCAGTAGACATCATTTTGGCATCTGTGGGTTAGTGGGCCAGCCTGTGTGGGCCCGACTCCTATCCGTTCCCCCAAACACTACACAGAAGTCATGCCTTCCTCTTTGAACTCAGTGGAAACCCCTACCCTGACCTCTGTATTCAAAAAACAATTAGGAATCATTGAGGATTTTTTTTAAGATTGTCTTTTCTTACCCCCTCCCCAAATTACTAGGAGATTTTTTTTTTTAAGAGATGATTTTAGCTTCTCCTAGAACTTGCTGCCCTGCCTGCTGGGGAAAGAATATCAGAAATGAAATGAATAAAATGTTTCAACTCCTCTTGAATTTCTGTATCCTCAAAGAAACTATCTTATCCCTATAAATAAATTTGCATGTATTTATTGAACGACTTCTACTTCTGCAAACTTGGCTCCGTGGTTCCACCTTCCCCTTTTATGGCCTCCTTACCACCAGGTAGAGGACTTGCTCCATTCCCTTTGCACCCACAGCCCTTTGACTATTATATTAATTTGTTAGGTGGAACACCTTCCCTCTGGTCACTGTCCCCAGCATGGCCTAATCAGCATTGAGTTCACACTCTTCGTGTATTCTCACAGTCACCCCCCTTTTATATGGAGGCCCCAAGGGGGTTGAGTCAATTACCTGTATATTGCCTAGTTAGCATCGGGAGCTTGCACTGAGGTTTGCTTGGCTCCCAGGTCAGTCCGGTTCAGTGAGTGAAGCGAGGGGAAGATTAGCCTTCTAGAGGGTTCTCTTTTGGCTACAGGTGAAGAAGTCGTCGGTTTATGTCCCAAGGGAGCAGGTTCAGAGGCCACCTCTGCTGAATTCAAGCTATGTGGTTTTCAAATTTTACCAGCTCAAATACACTTGCAAAGCCTGTTTTAAGAAACTCTGGGTCTCAACCTTAGTGATTCGGATTCAGAAAAGGTGAGGACTTTGGGAAGTCTCATTGTGTCACCCACCAAAGTTTGAGGGCCACTTATGTGATGCATGCAAGTCTTTCTGACCGCTAGTCAATTTTTGCCCCAAACTATGAGACAGCAGGCCTGCGAAGTAAAGAAAACGGAGTTTCACTATTTCACCCCTGCAACGACCTGCTGCCCTAGACTTCTAGTTTTCGCCACACAGAGCAGAGCACTAAAGCTTGGAAGAGCTCTGCTAGTGGAGCGATCAGCCTAGTTTTAGGGGATCCTTCCCACCCTCTCTGAAACCGCAGGGGAACGGGAGAACATGGAGGAAAGTGGAGCTCAGGGAAGGCTGGGACCGATGAGCCCCCCACCCCACTTTGAGCGACCCCCTGGGAACTTGCGGACCATTCAGATTCCGGGCCTCCCTCCCTGGTCATGATTGGGGGAGGAGGAAAAGAAGATCGGCCTCTCCCGCGAGAAAATCGCCGCGGGGACCACGACCGTGGGGGGTGGAGCCAGGCGGAGCCTCGGGGGCGGGGCTGACCCC